>JAULBW010050880.1:14107-180548 GCA_032358265.1 Vaucheria bursata
GAAATGACTGAAGTTCAATAAAAGAATAGCTTCAACCAATAGAAATGACTGAAGTTCAATAAAAGAATAGCTTCAACCAATAGAAATGACTGAAGTTCAATAAAAGAATAGCTTCAACAAATAGGAACGAATGACATTCAATAGAAGAATAGTTGCATTACTCCAAAGAATAATTTTGAAACTTTTATGTCTCTTAGCTAATTTAGAATCAGGGCGAACTGGTCATCAAAAGTTTTTTCAAGCAATAACATATTCAATGATATGAAAATGATGAAACTTGATGAATATGACTTTTGCGTTTATTTTATTTGAGCATATGGTCGTAATTCCAAAGTTCCCTTGGTGCATATATGCATACGATGACGATGAATAGTGAGTTCTTACAAGTTTTTAGTGATATAAATATATGCATAATTTAAATTATTATCACAAATGCAAGGGAAAAAGGATTACTTGAAATTGAAGTAATAGTAACTATGAAAATTGATGCCCGCATTTAAAGTGGTGAGTCATCAAATTCGAAATTAGAAAATAGTTTATTCTTGCCAGTTCACAGGTCAGCATATAGTTTTATTTCTACAGTTTAATGTACAAAGTATTTATTATTCGTATGTAAAGCATAGATAGCGAATGTTGAAAACTAAGATTCTATATTGATTCGAAAAACTGTATTTCCGAATCATTTCCTGTGGCCCTAATTTTTAGTATTTTAGCCCAGTCAATAGTTCATGAATATTACGATTCCCATGAATTGCAGTAAACTCTAATGAACTAGTAAGTCTTAATTTACTCGTTTTTGCTTCTGTTGAGAGTTACAGAAATCCCAGAAGACTCATTGGCAAAATAATTTTTTGGGATATTATCACCTTCTCCCGAATATAATACATACAAAATTTCAAAATCTGTTGGATCTAGTATTACGTGTTTTTAAAAAATGAAAGTAAACATGATTATTCAAAAGGGCACGCTTTGAACTTCAAGTTTGAATATTAAATATTTAAAGAGAATTTGAAATTTGGTTTATGTTATATTCAGGTGAAAGCAATAAATGTTTCATGATTCATATTGTACAATAATTTTAATGCAGGTATTTTTTTTGTAGAATCATAGTTACGAAGAAAAAATGAAATCTTTAAGCTTCTTTATGGACGGGACAAAAGCCGCCTTAAGACTACATAGAGTTTCACTCCCTAAGTAATATATAATTTTTTCATCTCATATATATTTAGTGATAAAAACATGCAAATGTATGAATGCAGAACTTTGGATGTGATAACTTTGTCTGGATCACCAAATTAATTTGCTATGTCTGAAGTTTGTTAAAGCCGAAAATCTGAAGCTCAAGTTAAAAAAATGTCTTTTTCGTTTACTAAGTGAAAATTCGATAGAATCAAATTCTTTATTTTCGAAATCTACCATGCATATATTTATAGATATATATGTATATTGACAATATAGATATACATGTATATTGACAATATCAGGAACGATTGACAGTATCTACATTAAGAAGGAAGTAATGCCTAACATTTTTTTGTTATTTGTTATCAAGCAGTTATACAAATGGAATGTATAACTTTTATATGATAACATTTTCTAGTCACTACAGGTCACTTTTTAAATAATATATCTTTGTCATAAAGATTTTATATTGAATTATATTATTTCATTCCATAAGCATGAACGATGTTTTTTTCAATTTACATCAACACTGATCCAAAATTTGATTTTACTTGAGAAACAATAAGTTGTGTAAAAGTAGTAACAGTAACATCTACATTACTGGATAGCTGTTACTTTGATGTTATTGTTAGTGTGCATGTTGATGGATGGTTGTTACTTAAATTATTGCTGTAACTGGAATGTTAATTAGTTATTTGGTGTTATTATTACTTCAATAAACACTGTGATGTTAATGTAACTTACTGCCAATAAATTTAAATTGCATTCATCAAGGGTGCGCTACATTCAACAATATTTCAATTTCAGCCTACTGAAATAATTTTGTTTGGTTGATCGATGGAAAGTCTTTCTCGATGAGCACTTTGGTGGGTATTTCATAATTGAATCAATATAATGCTATACATGTACGATGTAAAGAAGCATTAATTTAATATGACTTTTGGTTTTGGATTTAATTGATGCAGGACAGTAATAGCCCCCTTGGTAAATATTCCTATATTTATATGTTTTGTGGCTGCAACCAGGTACACGTGCATACATCTATACATAAACTACTACATACAAACTTTGGCAACATGCACTACAGAGGCTCCAATCTTAACTTTTTGTAAATCCTAACAAATCAACTCTACCAGTAACAATTTTCTAAAGTTTTGGACGCATTAATAGATATATCCTACAATTTGGAGCAAAACTATAAATTTCGTACTTTATTTCAATTTGAGTGAGTAGCATCAGTTTGAAAATCGTTTAATTTTCACAAAAAAAGGCAAATTTTGATACTTTTTGGTATGAAAAATTCAAATTTATAAAAAAATATATTTAAAAATTTGAAACAAATTTTAGAATTTTCGGGTATGATTGCAGCCTCTGTAATATGCGCATACGTTGAATATTAATGCTTTTTAAATATACTACTAGCCATATCTGGCTATATTTCTAAATTACTGCTGGACTAGTATAGTATAGAATCTAGTATACTAGCAAGTATTTAACCATGCACTTAGAGAATGAATTTCTAAGATTATTCTATGTGAATTTGTATGCAATTTTTGTAGATCTATGCTTTCTGACCCTGTATCTCCGGGGTTACTTAATGGTGGTGCCCTTTGGTTTACTGATTTGACTCTTCCTGATAAAACATTCATTTTTCCACTTTTGGCCGTTGGCATTACATATATGAATTTAGATATTGGATTCGGGACAAAATTGCAGCCTGGGTTCATTAAGGTAATATATCAATGCTGAAAATTTTTACATATTGATGTATACGTACATGTGGATACAGAAATATACATAAATAGAACTTACATGGTTACTGTGTATTGATAAAACTTGCATGCATATATTGCATAATGATATATTTGTACATGGTGATACATATATGCATGTTCATACAGGAGGATTAACTCAACTGATAGTTTTTTTATGGACTGATGTTTGAATAAATGGTAGAACATGTATACATTTCATAGATACATACATAATGCATAGTATACTTCTAGAATTTACTAAATCAATAAGTTGACGTAAGACTGACATGAAGGTTAGTTACACTGATCAAACAGTCAATGGAGTAAACATTTAGTGTTTTACTTAGTACTGCATACAAGTTTGCAACACAATTCAATCCGCCCAAATTACACCCTCTAATGTAGATTTCTACCTTGACCCTGGAATTTTGTCTCAAATGAAAGGTCACAGTTATAGAAATATACGAAAAAACTATTCTTTTTTAAATATACATAGAATTTATATTGGCCTTTCGTTTGGGACGAAAATCCGAGGTTAAGGCAGAAAAGCTCCCTAATAACCCCTATTATATTTTTGAGTCATCGAGTTTCTGTATCTGTAGTGAAAGCCTGATATCAACATGTATATATGTCAATACAAATATTTTACAGAAATTTAAGGGTGTACTTCAAACTCTTGTAATCCTTTCGCCTTCGTTTACCACCATTCTTCCAAGTGGCGTATTTTGTTATTGGATAACTTCTGGACTTTTCAGCACTGCGCAATCTTTGGCAATCAAATCGAGATCCGTGCGGGTCAAATTAGGTTTGCCCCCTCTTCTCTCGTCACCACCCCTAAAAACGAAAGAAAACTCTTGAAATTTTTGTACTTCATTTTTTTTAATGAGTTTAATTTTTAAATTTTATAAGTTTTTCCCTAATACCACTCTTCAAAGTAAAAGAAAATCCCTAAGAAATTAAATTTTTATATTTTTCAATAAAATTGTACTATTTTATATTCTATTTGCACGTTTTGTTGTAGCTTGGGTTGTATTTGAATGTTTTATAGAGCTTTGTAACATGCTATCACCAATTCTGTGAAATATTTTCAGTTAAAGTAATTGTGGACACTTCATAAGTGTATGCTCTCCGTCTTTATCCAATTTAAACATTATTAAATGTTGAGCTGTTGCTATTAACATCTACAACGCATGTATTGATGAGGTTTTATTACAATATTTTTATAATTCAGATAAAAAAGTTCCAACTCCAAAGTTAATGTAATATGTAATAGTTCACCACCAATTTAATTATAGGAATAATTTAAAATAGGGTGGAGAGTCTCATCTTGATTCTCCCAGAGAGATACATAATTAAGCAACTGGCAAATATAATTATTTAAGATGTTTCGTGGATTACTACGCCTGCAATAATTGGTTTACCCATTGTGCTATAATTACGAGTCTCCTGAAATGATGCATATATTTGTTATTTTAATAAAAACACAGATATCCTTTTCTATAACTTCCCAGTAACAATGCAGTTAAAGCTCTTCTTTTGAGGCTCATAGATTATGCCTCCATGGCAATGGAGTTTCCACTCTTTGCACTCATGCTCACAAAAGAAACAATGCAGATTACTCCTTTGGTACTCTTACCAATATTATGTCATGTATGATAACTGCGTCTTGACTACCTGGTCACGTGTAGGTATCTGAATACCTCTATGCTGTCTGCACTTTGAATTGTACACCTCTCTCTGTACACAAAATTGCCTTGCCTTATGTCAAGACTAATGAATCGTATCAAGTGTAAGTCAGAAAACCAGAACAATATAACAGAGATGCTACAAGTTCAATACTATTTCATTTATCTTAGTTCATGTGTTGACGAGAGTGAATCTCGTCAACATTTTCAACCTATGCTTACACATACAAACCGAATTAGATCCATATAATTACTAATCCCTGAAAGAATCGTAGATGAATAAACATAATACACAGCAAAAACATATTAGATCCTGACACCTTATTTTTTGGCAAGATTCACATTCTAAGTATGCTTTTTTACACAACTTTTCATTTAAAACATTATCAAACAGAGTAAAAGACAGGTCAAAATTAAATCCAAATTTAGAAAGTGCCTCTTTTGATTTCACTAGATTGCATAGATGAAATTAATTTTAATCTGATTTCCCAAATTCTCCGAAACAGACATAAGTTGATGTGCCACAATTAGAAACAGGGTGTAGGGCTGTTAAAAACTAGTTTGTTCACAACAATAAGTTCTTAAGGGAATTACTCTCATAAGAGTTATTCTGTTATTTAGCTACATCATTTTCTACAATACCAGTTAACCTTTGTTTTTCAGATAATGAAAGGTAAAAGAATTCTTATATATTATTTTTCATTATAATTGGAATTCCTAGAAGTTAATTTTGTGGCTCTCCAGATGGACTGCCATTGAGATGCTGTGTTACTGAGTGAGTTTTTTATTCACTCTCAGCAACGCAAATTATGTCTGCATAATGCTACTCTCCTTCTGTAATTTTTTGTGTCTTGTTGCTAACTTGTCCTGTGCATTCACAATGAGGGCACTTGACCTTTGCTTTTTGTGCTCAATGTGAATTTATTACTTCATTCAGTTTTTGAGTCTAGACAACACTGTATAGTCTTTAGTTTGGAGACAGAATTCCATATTGCCTAGTCTGTCATGCAACTTTGTTGCTGAGTGTTTAATCCTACAATAGCAAATCAAATTGCAAGGAATTTGTTACCTTCTGATTAGTCCTCTGGAGTTCATTCAGTTCAGCTGACTCTATGATACTCTCATGGATTTGCTAATGCAAACTAGGTTAGTGATGTGTGTCCTTGTAGATTTACTGAAGCATTTGAAATTGTCATGTCTATTGGCCACCAAAAGTGCATCATATGCGAATACGTTGCATTTAGTATAACTGCATGAGACACTGTTTCCCTACACAATCAACTCCATGGCATTGGTTTTACTCTATAGTTCCCACTTGAATGCATGCAGTTGCACAATGGTCCATAAAGTTTGTAAATTATATTTGAATATCAACGCAATATCGATGCGAACTAATACGATGGCCTACCATCCCACAGATTAATTACAAATTTATGCACCAATAACTGTCAAGGCGAGAGCTTGACTACAAACGATAATTTAGAAAGAGAAGAATTGTAACGTATACTTAGTCTTATTGAGCTCAGACTGCGTTGCGAAGATGATCTTTGCTATAAAAGTATATTTAGGATGACTCGTACTTTTGTATGAGTATATCAAGTTATTCTCTGAGTAACGAGTATATCTTAGAGTAATTCCTAGCAGTAATGCTAATATTTAATATCCTACTTTATAATTGTAATAATCTAGTAAGATGACAGTAAAATATTGCAGTAAAGTTTTAGTAACAATAACAAAATGGTAAATACTGTCCAGTAACAGTAACATTTCAGTTACCATCCAGTAATATGGACGTTGCTGTTACTGCATTATCTAGGAAGGGATATACTTACATTTTTTATTGTTATAGAAACAACCAAACCTAAACATTTGCCTGTAGGCAACTATAGAAATCCTTCGTCAATCTATACAAGGTTCAATAGCTAAGAAAGGTCATGAAAAAACACATCATTGAAAATGTATCAAGTATGAAACCAATGCTAAATTCCAATTGCTGTACAATACCATTTACTTGCGCAATTGTGCTTTTAGAAGCAGACATCAACAAATTTATCACAAATCTGCCTGCCATATGTTCAGCATCACCCGTTTTCGTAGCTTTCCAGTCTGGTTATGGGCTTTTTAGTATTGTTCAAATTTTCTTCTTGAATTTATATCACTTATCGCACGTAAAAATATATATAAAGTTTAGTCCACGCTACGTTGCAAACTATTTGCTTGTGTGATCCATACAAATTTAAATTTAATCCTATAGAGAGTAAATTCGAAACTCACACTTTACATTATTGTATTGCTGCAGTAAACGATGTATAGAAAGCAATACATCAAATCGGATAAAAAAAACTCGGTGGACAGTACAAAAGCTATGTCATCTGCATTATTAAAAAGAACAAAGAGGCAACAGAAGAAAATCTCATCAAATTTCAACCTTTCAAATTATGTTTTTTTATAAATGTAAATTTTAAGAATGAATAGTTTGAGGAAGACCACAAAATTTGTCGAATATCTACCTTTCGAATTATGGATTTTGTTTACGAGTGAGACTTTTAAAAAATGAAGAGTTTAAAAAAGCAACATAAGAAAAAACGTATCAAATTCAAACCTTTCGAATTATGTCCGAGCAGGTTTCTTCTTTTTTGCACCTCCACCGCGACCTTTCGCAGCTTTAGCAGCAACTGCGGCACTTGCCATTTTCTGTACGCCTTTAAACACTGGTGCATTTTTCAAAAGCTCTGGCAGTATAACAAACTTCAGGTGACTACCTCTCAAATACACCTATTTACATAGAATTAATTTCGAATTTGAAAAATTGGTGGTACGCCGGTGTACCCATAAAATCGAGAAAATCTTCAAGTATTTAACATTGAATTTTAACTCAACCTCACATTCGATTTCTACGAAACTAAACTTGAGTCATTTGGTCTTTAGTTTTAAATAGCTAAAATTTTTTTATTGTAAATGAGTTATACCATGATGACGAGCAAGTTCAAAAATCTCGGAATGAAATTTTTAGTTTATATCTATATAGAGCCTTACGGAAGTTCGGTGTACAGGTGGTACACCAGCGCACTACCAACGTCTTCATCTAACAAATTTTCGCTTATATGCGAAAGAGTCATTTTGTACCAAGTTCCGCTTCAGATATTTGAATATAACTCATTCATTTGATTGGCTTCATGAATTCAATAAATCAGAAGAAACCTACTGCATGTCGTTCCTAACGTCACCACATGCCAAATTTCAGCACTATGCTTTCATGTATAACGAATTTTTCAGGACAGCCAAATGAATTTGCTAAGTAAAGTTAGCTACAAAAATACAAGACAAAAACAACACACTGTGGAACTAGGTTATACTGTATCTGTTACCCTGCTATCTATGACAGAGGTAACTGTTGAAAATACATACGAAAAGGCACCATACCTGTACCAAAAGTCACATAAGATTTATTCATTACCGTGCGATACCTACTACAGAATAGTTTCGAAACTTATTGAAAAAGAGTTAACCATCATAGTAATACTGTATTTGTAATGTTAGGAACACGGTAGGGCAATTTCCACTGTATAGTAAGGTCAAATGTCATTTTATGACACACATGTACTTGCTTGGAGGTTTAAACACTGGTGTCTTTGATTTTTCATTCACTAAAGATATAGCAATCTCTTGACTATTGCGCTTTTGATTTGCGGATTAATGCGGCAGTTGAAATGATTCCAAATTCAGACAACGAATGAAAAAATTCCACTTGCACGGATCTTTGCTGAGATTATAATTATTCTTAAAATCAGTATGGATTTATAGTAAAATTACTTTAGACTATTAAAGTTTTTATATAGAGCTCTCAAGAGTTAATATTGATACTGACTAACTGACTATACATAAAAAAATATAGTAGCCTATACTGTGGCACAGATATAGAAATTGTTCTGGAACTATCTTTAGTTGAAGTTGAATATGATTTTCTCTCTTTTCTTTGTGAGCTTTTCATAAGATTCATCATGTAAGAAACCATATCAAATACTGCTTATACTAATAATTGCACCTTTTCACACCTTTTTCAGTTCTAAAAACTAAAGAATGAATCCTGAATTCGAGGAAAAATATGATATCATGAATGCTCAATAATTGGAAAGTCAACTAAATATGGCTTAAAAGGACTAAATAATGTAAACAATTTTTTTGATTTTAACCTTTTGCTGTTCAGATAGCTGGAAATTGTATGGGCAAAGATGTTACTTGTATGACCCACCTGCTCTAGTTTGCTGATTCGACCATCGCGAGCAGTCATCGTGACTTCAGTAATAAAGCAGTTCATAGTATCCTCAGCCTCCATTAATCTACCTCTATATATTTCGCCGTTTTTCATTTCTATGGTGATAACGTGACCTTCGCCCTCATGCAGCAGTTTAATCGGCACTCCAATAGCTTTACATGCAGCATCAACACATGCAAAGAATTTATTCAAATTAAAATAAAAACTACTTTTTATACCAAGTTCTATATATTGCCGCTATGTTATCATAGTAAAATGTTTGAAAATTTAACACGAGCGTAAATATAGATTCTCATAAACTGCAACTAGGTTTTTATAAAACCGCATTATACTATTGAATTTGATAGCTCGAATATTCAGCTGGTAAACCAAATTTATCATTTGAACTATTTTCAATGGGGTGTAGCATTCAAAAGTCAATTGACGGATTTAACCAAGAAATAAGATTTCTAAAAATTATAAGATTTTAATGTTAGTGGTATTAATGCTATATGTTCTTTTGAAAAACGTAAGATTAATATTGAATACTTGAAACAATGATTAACCTGATCATCAGGGTTAGCTGAGAAATCAATAAATTGTTTTTCAAAGATTAAAAGATAAGCATGTACTAAATAAATTTAGAATTCATAAAAGACACATTCAAGAAAGGACTTGACACATCGAATTTCTTTTGATCTGAAATATTATGGTCGATAGCGAAATTGGAAATTTATATTGTTTTCTAATTCTTTCTCACCCTTGTCCGCCATGAAAAAAAAAGCCCTGAAGGGCTATGGCTATATTTTACCAAAGGATGATCAACAGACCAAGCTTAAATATTTTATAGCACTGGAGCAATTCACGAATGTTCCAACTGTGCAAACTTCACCTTTTAAAACTGAAGATTTCAGTGGCGCAATTGTGTGGAATTCGCTGAAAAGCGCTATTTTAATGTCACTAGATCATTTTCATATATCCGTACCCGTTTAAAAATTAATTGACATAACTTAAAACGCGTATATTCGCCAGTAAGTTCATGATTATCACTTTTTTTTTGACAATTCCTAAAACTAGGAAAGTTTTCAAAGTTGAGCCTTTACAAAGCAAGCTAATTTATCTTGCGCAACAATTAGGATAAATGGCGGAGTATACTGAGCCTATCGAACATAAAATTAACTCAATTGAATGCGGGGTCTCATCTTCAGAGGCGCTCCCCAATTTGAAAGAAGCAAGCGATGCGATTTTAAATGAAGAGCTGGATGAGGAAGAAGTTGGCAATGGCGGTATTGATGCCTCAGGTAGATTTCAATGATAGAAATTTTGAAAGATTGCTGTGTATATTTGAGAAATTTTCAACTTTTCTCCATTTTTTTCTCAGTAACATCGTTCAAAATATGAAAAAATTATCTATACGAATGTAAATCAATCAATAATATTCCTTGATGAATTAGGTAATTTTTTAAATGTCATTCTCTAAATAAAGTGCAGAATTTTCGAATGCTTACCAGAAACTTGTGTGGTACCTTGTTTTTAATCAAGGAAATGAAGATAGCCCGAGAAAAATGCACTTTCGATTTTTTTTTGCATGATTTTTCACGATATGAATCATTTAAAACTTTCTAGCACGAATGAAACCTATTTTTTATCTTTAATGCTGGTATTTTGGTGCAGATGAGTCTTACATGGCAAGTTCTAAAAGAAGCTAAAATTTATTATTTTCTTTGAGTACATGTGTGCAAGTTTGGATTAATACCTTATTCCAGTTTTTTATGCATGTCGCAGCTAAGTATGCCACTAAAAAAGGTTTTAATGCAACAAATATGTAGATTTTGAAAGAAGATTTATTTTTACTTGCTCTATATGCAAGTCATGGATATATTATAAAGCCAAACTGTGGGTAAAAAAGAATCGCAGTTTTAATTTCAAATTTGAATTTGATGACTCATCACTTTTAAATGTGGATGTCAAATATCATGGTTAATGTTACTTTGTTGTCAACTGAATCTACTTCTCTTGCATTTGTGCTTTTCCTCCCATAAACAAATAATTTTAACAGATTTTAAAGAGCACACACAACTTTAATGACTTTTCACCTTGTGAAAACTTCATAAAAAGAGTTTGAGATAATTCTTCATCCTATCCTACGCTTTTATCCAGTTCCTTCATCACTTTATTATTGAAGTTGAGATATTTCTGTTGCTGTCCACTTAATTAGTTTTCAGCCATTTTCATATTAAGAAATTATTCTGAAATTTGACCTTTAAAAAGAACTCATTTTGAAATGAATGCTGTTAAAATATATGTTTGACCTTTCAAATTTTATATCATTTGATGCATCTTTACTATTCTTAAAATCCTTCCGTTCAGTGACTTACTCCATATCTGTTAAGATATCACTGGTAATAACTAGTGGTATTTGTTTATATTTTTCAGACTAGTGTAATTATACTATACTATCCAGTATACTAGCAAATATTTGAATAATCAGTTAGAGAATGCGTTTTTTTTAACAATTCTATGTTGAAGTATAATTGCAAACTTCAATGTATAATATCACTTAGTCTGTCTTTTCCAATTTTCTCTCTCTCTGCATATTTATGCATTATTAACCGCTAATCTTGACAATGAGAACGTAAGCTTTTAAATGTACCTTTTTAGCTGCCAAGAAAAAGAAGAAAAAAAAGAAAAAACCTTCTACTAATTGCACAAAAGAGCCATTTGTTGAAGGATCTTGTGGCTCAAAAGTATGCCCTTCCCGCGGAGTGACTGGTTTCGTTGACAGTTACGTTAGATACGGACAGACAGACCCGCCTACAATTCCTGTCTCCGAACTACCGGCATTTGCTGGAAATAACTTCCCGGTACCTCATTTCTTTCAATTTAAAAAAAAATTCATTCATAAGCTTTTATGTATGTTTTTTAATTTTACGGAATTTTTACTGTGTCAACTGTACAAGCAAACTTGAGCATAGGAATTTGTTCTATAGTGTTATGAGGTCTATATAAACTAAAGGATGATCTTACATTACTTTTGTTCAAAATTTTAATATATGAACCGATTAAATTAAGACATCACAGTTCAAATCTAACTCGACAAATAATCTCATACTTAGATATTGTAACACATAAAACTTATGAGTCTAATATAAATGCCAAGTATTCATATTTTCAGTACTATAGTATTCATTATTTACAATAGATTTGGGTGATTTTTGACTAAGTCTCGGGTACAAGTACAAATAGAGACAAAATAGGCTAGCTTAGTTGCATGTTAGTTTACACCACACTGAGTAAAATTCGGTTATAATGAATTTTCATTCATAGTGAATTTAAAATTTATGGCAAATAAATGTTTGTTAAAGTTTCTAGTGAGATCACTCACACAGATAGATAGAGAGTAAGTAATACTGCTACTGAATCCTGTAATATTCTACGTCAAGGTAAATTTTCAGGAAAATAATTGAATCACTATTTCTATAGTTATACTTCAACAGTCACTACAATGTAATAAATAAATACATATTTACATGCTGTTACACTAATTAGTTTCAATATAAACTTATAAGTATTCATATAATGAGTAGCTATGGGCATATTTGACAGATTTTGATTTTTTTTTCATTTGAAGCTGGGTGAAATTCAAGAGCATCCTGGGGAATTCAACAAATTTCGTATTAGCAGCGAAGAAAAAAGGGCAATAGAGAGATTTGAATCAGATTTGTATAGTAAAGTATGTAGTTTTAAATTTGCATATGTCTATATTTCTGAATATTAATTAGTCTTCAAATGAACTAATGTTCATATTTATCGTTATGTATTATAATTGAATGTAGTTAATTTCATCAGCTCGCGCGTATTATAATAGCATATGTGTGTCACCTTGATTCCATACTGGTAGTGAAATCTTTTAAGTATTTGCATTTCATGAGAATCAACAGTTCATGTACATATGTTAGCCTGTATGAATTAAGAAATATGAATATATGCTTATATACAATTTTTTTATATTTTCGTACACTCTATGCACTTTACACGAACATATGTATTCTGTGAATTATTTGTAACACCCACCATTTGCAAGGATAAGTGAATTAATATTTACATGCGTGAACCTTAGAGTACACATTTTCATACATACCATACCATGTCGTTCATCTAGAAACAAACATGTTATACCTTTATAAAGGTGCGTATGGCTGCTGAAGTACATCGCGAAGTTAGGCGATACGCGCAATCGTTTATCAAACCTGGCATTAAACTTGCCGATATGTGCGAAATGCTTGAAAATAAAAATCGAGAACTCGTACAGGTGCATACCCTTTCATAATTATTCCGTACTCAAAATACTCGCTTCTTATTTTCGATAAAATTAAAAGACAATTTTTAAGTTAGTGATGTAAAGGCCATATTGCAAAATTGGTTTCCTTCACTCTTTGAAAAGGTTGAAAAAGTACGTATATGTCGCTTATATATATATATTTATGTAACCTGGATTATTCGTGTAAGATTAACTTTTTAAATAAGCATATAATAAAATATTTTATCCCTTTAATCTTCAAGATCTAAATTAAAATCACAATTATTGGTAAGATGGAGGATGCGAAATAACATGCATATATAAATTTAAATTATTATTTCCAAAGCTTATGTAGTAGCATCATTACTTATATTAACTCGAATGAAATCTATTCGACTGTACTTTTCATTCCCAAGATCACTCCAATATGACCCAGTATTGCCTTAACTGGGAAATATAGTACTACATTAAGTTCTAAAAAATGTTACTTTGTAAATAGAGCAAGGCCAATGTTGAATTTTTTTAGTACAAAGAGATTAATCGAAAAGCCACATAAAAAGACACTTGATGTGCATGAAAAGTCATAAGAAGTCGATTCATTTTTCTAATTTCTTTCTTAATATCACATGCTGCATCATATAGAATACTTTCACGAGTCACTAAAAAATAATTTATTCCAGCGGCTGCCTCTTACTGCGGTACTTATTTTAATTTTTTTATATTGTTTTTATCTTTGAACAAAAATGAGCCCATTAAGAGCTGAAAAGTGATTGAAAAATTGGTTTACTCCTCCAAATTCTCTTTCATTACATTTTTGTTTTTTTAGATTCTTGTTATTTTTGTAGGAAAAAGGTTTAGAACGAGGGATTGCATTTCCAACTGGTTGCAGCTTAAATAATGTAGCAGCTCATTATACCCCGAATACAGGGGATGAGACTGTTTTGAAATATGGGGATGTCATGAAGGTATATATTTACGTGTATGCAGTTCGGCATATATGAATTGCCATATTTTTGTATGCATGTAACCATGTCAACTGTATACTTTTATTCGTATACAGTAAGTGGTTTTGGATAAGGCGAATTTTTATTTGTCGCTCCGATAAATTCTTTTTATGTGTAAAAATCTGAAGATAGATGCAATATAACTTATTTGTTCATTTGTTAAAGGTAAAAATTTTCACTTCCGAAGCTCATTGTACACTAATATATGCATAGAGACTACACTGATATGTACAAAAAAATACCGAATTGATTCACTACAACTGAAATTCATTGCATTCGAATTCTGACAATAACCATTGATGAAATATGGCTTTTCGTTTTTTTGCTGCAAGTAAAAATTTTCTAAATATGAACTGCTTACATTTGAAAGTCACCTACATGCATATATTTTTTGGAGGTTTCTATTTATATGCATAGTTGCGTATGTCATATATTCATATAAAAAATTCAATTCCTTTTTCTCTTTGAGTTTTAAATTAATTTTATCCCCCTCGAAAATATTAAACATTTCTATGAAATCCTAGTGTTCTATCACTACTCTAGAGGCCCTTGTTGTATACTTTTTAAAATATTTTTTATATATGAAATACTTATAGCTTCCAAATTATATTCAAATTTTAGTAGAACCTGTCAACAGATTCTGATTCGCTTAGTTTGTTAGATACATAATTTTTTAAATGCTCACCCTGCCAAGAGGCACAGTCACTGTATCCACTTATTGTGTGGAATTTGACAGATTCAAATGCATATATCTAATCTGCCAAAGTCAACTTAAAGCTAAATCAAATGAAAAATTAACTGTATATAAGAATATAAATGGGAAAAAGTTATGTGCTTCTATTTTTTTCATAAAAAGGTGAATTTCTACAGAACACAAGTAAATGTTAAAATTAAAAGTATGCATTAGATGAAAAAAGCTTCTAAAGTTAAGTTAGAACGAAGGCAAGATTTCGGAAGGCTTCAAATGCACTCATAATATGTACATGTGTATTTTTTAAGGTTGATTTTGGAACACAAATTGATGGTAGAATCATTGACTGCGCTTGGACAGTAAGGTGATATAACCTTGAGCTAAAATTTTCATACGATTCATTTTTTTGTTAAAAGCTTAAGAATTTTATCACAAAATGATTTGAATTCGTAGCAAGTCGAATTGGCAGTTCAGAATGCACAATTCAGTTCATTTCTGATTATCATTTTTTACGTGTATGTTATCGTATATGTATTTAAATATTTTGCTGAAGTGGTTAATTTGCTACTAGTATTCATTTAAAAGTATGAAGCAGTTCAGTTCATGCAGTCAGATCATTTTGTTGTGATTTTCAAGTAAATATTCTATTTATTTCTGTATGAAAGTTTTGACATGAGTGTTCTAATAGTTCAAATTTAAAGAAGTTCAACCGGACAGTATTTTTTTGCAGTTCAATTCATTTTCATGGTGATTTTGAAGTAAATGTGCCTTTTTCATGTATGTTTAAAGTTGTTGCACTAGATTTCGTATGGATTTTCGACGATAGAATTTGTCTTGTTTAAATTCATTCGGCTCAACATGGCAATTCAGGTCATACAATTCAGCACATTTTTGCAATGATTTTTACATCAAGTTTTGAGTTACTATAGTATTGTAATTATTACATTTAAAGTAATTTAACTTGGCAGTTCAGTTCACTTTTAGTGTTGATTTTGAGTAAATGTTTTTATGTATTCTTAAAGTTTTGATGAAAAATTCGACCCACTGCTGGAGGCTGTGCGAGCTGCCACCAATGAAGGCATTCGAACAGCTGGCATTGATGTACGCCTATGTGATATTGGTGAAGCAATTCAAGAGGTAATTATACATATAAGTTTAGTGAAAACATAGAATATCCCATTAAATTTTTAACCTTTGGAGATTATTCTGAAATTTGATATTTATATAAAAACAAGCCCATTATGAGTTGAAAATTCAGCAAGGTGTATATTTGTCTATTCCAAACTTTGAATATAACGAATCTCTTAAGACAGGTGCATAAATTTAGATGTCTACGCTGTCCACGGAATTATATATCAAATGAAAGGTCACAGATATGAAAATATGCACAAAAACTATTCGTTTCAAGTAAATATGCGCAAACTTTAGCGTGGCCTTTCGTTTTAGACAAAATTCTGAGGTCAAATGCATAAAACAGAATTAATTCGTTAAATCAAAAATCTGTGTCAACCTGGCACAAAATAAGTTTTCATATATTCGTTACAAGTAAAAATTTGTTGAAAGTGAATTCGTTATATCCGAAGTAAACTGTAAAATTATTGCTCTTAAAAATCCTTCTTTTTTGTATGGTAACCTTTTCTACGCATCCAATCATATACCTAAAAAATGCTTATATCTATATATATTTAGGTTATGGAGTCCCATGAAATCGAACTCGATGGAAAAATCTATCCAATCAAATGCTGTAGAAATCTAAATGGACATAGTATTGGCCCTTATCAGGTAAAAATTAAAAAAATTATTCAAGTTCTTACGGATGGATTTTGGAGTAATTTTTCCTTCTAACTATTCTTTTTAGCTCTTTTTTCGCTCTGTATTTTTATTATTCTATCTTTACTTGGTGCATTGTTTTCATCTTCAGATTTTTTGTACTTTTTAGTTGTACTGTTATGATAAAAATATTTCATAACAAGTCAAGATTGAATTATATTATTCTATATAACTTTTTAACCTTTCAGAATTATTCTGAAATATGCCTTGATTTCTTCCCTTTTAAGGTAGAAAAGCTAACTTTGCATTTATAAAATTTGAATGTGCTTGGTCAAATTGGACTTCATTTTTGTTTTAGCATCGATTGGTCATTAAATCACTCTAAACCATTCATAATTATTTTGAAAAATGATGTTTCATAAAAATGGATAGCATTTCGATTCTTAGCTTTTCTACAATGACTCCGGAATCTGGTCCCAAACGAAAGTGCACACTAAATTCTGTGCCTATTTGAAAAGAATAGTTTTTTGCGTATATTTCTGTAACTGCGACCTTTCGTTTGGTATATAATTCTACGGACGGAGTAGACATCTAAATCTTCCTCCACTAGTAATATATTTATTCTTCGTCAAATATAAAATATTTAGTGGTTCACACATTTCAGAATAATTTCTGAAAGTTTAAAATAGACGCAAATAGTTTGGTGACAATTCGCACTATAGAGACCAATATTCATAATATATGACAAAATATTCAACTTCAACTTATGATTATTCTAGAACAATTTTATAAATATAATCTCTATATCTGTACTTAAAGATAATGCTAGGGTCCGTTCAATAAATATATAGTAGACTATATAGTTATTGCACATTAGCCTTTCTTGAACACGGCTTATGATACATAGATATATATATATAAATACAATGTAGTAAACTTTGGATATAACAAATCGCTTTAAATATATTTTCCTGTGCGCTAAATGAAAAAGTCAAATTGTGCTATTGTTGAACTAATTCTTCAGAATCACCGAATTAAGTCAAAGTTCACTATAAAGTGAAACCTCTTAATCTAAACACTTCATAGTAAAGTGTTTAGATGTGTCACTATGTATGATTGTAGATTCATGGAGGGAAAAGTGTTCCAATTGTTAAAGGAGGCGATTCTACAAAGATGGAAGAAGGAGAATTTTTTGCTATCGAAACCTTTGGTTCTACTGGACGAGGTTATGTAGTAGAGGTAAAATTTTCATAAGAATGTTATAATTGGTGGAAGATTAATGTGCTAAAACTTTATCAGAGATGTTATATTTGGGGGAAGATTAAATTGTGACTAATTTTCTCAATTTCGTTTTTTTGCCTTAAATCCAATAGAGATAATTGGGTTTCTCTTATATGTATTTATGCATATGCTTTCTAAGATATACTTGTGTAGCATGTGTACCATATTGACTTGTCTGCTTAATTTTAGGCACTGTAAATATAGAATTGATAATTTGTAGTTATTTCTGATTGACTAGAAATTACTTTTTATCCTTTTCAAATACATATTTGCATTTTTTATGCTTATTCAATGAGTAATATGAGCACTGCTAATCTACTATGTTTGATACTGGCAATTATACTAGACGGGATAATTTTTCATTATGCAAAATTGTTCTAGAATAATAATTTTTCTAGCATTATCACATTAGGTTTTCTCTAATCTTATAGCTATTGTGATTGGCTGTGAGTCTTAATTTTTGCCCTTTCAAAATATATATATTCTTTTAGCAAGACACATAAATGTGTATGATGAATAATATTGTGAGTGTAACCAGTTGACTAAATTTGATGCTGGCAATACTGGTTTTGTATACTAGATTAAGTATTATGTGCAATTGTTTTAGAATAATTTTTCGTGTAATTTTTTAGGATATGGAATGCAGCCATTATATGAAAAATTTTTCAGCTCCACGTGTGGCACTTCGATTAACTCGATCGAAGCAGCTTCTATCTCACATAAACAAAACTTTTGGTTAGTGTATAAGATTCCTGTACATATTCCAAACATAGCAGTAATATACGTATATACGTGTATACTCACTGTATCATAAGTTTTATACGCAGATTTGTGTAGATGCACATAATATGTATACTTTTGTATACATGTATACATTTCTATGTATGTACACGTACATTGTCATTTGTATATAATATTCTGTGAATGACTGTAGTCAACTTAGCATATTGTATGTCTGTATGTGTTTCAGGAACCTTAGCCTTTTGTAGACGATGGTTAGAAAGACCTGATGGAGGTAGTACTTTTGTAAATGGTCCTACTGGGGGTAAACAGGTGGGAATTTTTTTACACAGATTAGATAAGTCATAAATATTGTAAAGATGGATTTTGAAATTTCCATTGTATAACAATAATCCCATCCATAATTTATCATTAAGTTATTATTTCTTTATATGAGTCTCTTGAATTTTTGTAACCTGTGAAGATTAGTGCTTAATAGTACACAGAGACAGCAAAGATGGAAGGTAGGAAGGACAGTGATATATTATAGCCTAAAATGAACAATTACACTTAAACATTGAATTGTTATAGAAAATTGTTCTGTAACTGCTTGTTCAAATATTATCTTGTACACTAGATAATATACTATTCAAATCTGCATCAATATAACTTAATGCATGACTAAACATAGCTAGCAATATCTTAACCGTGCAAATATATGTCTATTTGATATTACACCGAAATTGACCTAATTGGATCCCTATTTGGAGGTCACTATTTGTGTACCACCTTATGTACCCGAGGCTTTGCTACATATCCTATTTCTGCTGACAAAAGGACTGATACAGTACTACCATCATATTATACAAATTTTTATGGTAAATTATTATGTACGTTGAATAGAGTCGTAAAATGAAATTTGAACTTTTGAAAGGCTCGTAAAGGAATAAAAAGTAGGGGTAGATATCAAATTATTTGGTTAACCTACTATCAAAAAATCAAATTCATATATATACATATATATATATGTAAAAATTCGAAATTATTAAATTAGGAACAGCTAGAAAAATTATATACGGGGGGGGGGGGGGGCAGAAATAACTGCTAAAATGATATCTACAGAAAATAAAGCTCCAGATTGGAATGGGAATAATGGATCTACAATTCCACAACCTTACCACTTGCAATGTTTCCTATAGGATAATGTGCGTAATGTTAGTATTTGATTCAATGTGCACTACGAACTAGGAAGCGTAGTCTCACTTCCGAATTACTGAACAAGATAAGTATTTGATGTGTTCAGGACTGTATAGCTGAGCACACGATAAATCAGAGACAACATAGAAAAGAAAGATTAAGGAGAGAAAGAGTCTTATTAGAGTGTGATACGAAAATGCAAAGTCTATAAAGGCGAATCATGAGTATATGGCAAATCATTGCTTCATTTGAATATAGAACGGATCAAATCATACGGTTCATCAATAGAGATCTCACTTATATATATCATTGTATAGTTCATTGATCGAAGGTAATGAATATTATATCCCAAACATAAAGCACACGTAGTTGAATGAGAGTTTTATATTAATTGTAGACCATACAAAATCCACCTCCAACTTATGATTGTTCTAGAACAATTTCTATGGCTGTACTTCAATAATAGCTACTGTATTAGATACTTATAGTCAACTTGTCAATGTGCTGACATATAATCAATGGCTAGAATTATTTTGGACAATCTACATACCTATAGACAGAATAAGTCTTTATTACCACATGTTTTTCTTTTTTATTTCTCTTTTTTTCTACTTTTCCCTTAATCTTTTTTCATTTTATCCTTTTTCATGTTTTCGCTTGTTCTTTTTTTTATTCTAGGAGAAGTATTTGGGTGCCCTGAGCCAGCTTTGCGCGGCTGGAATTGTAAATGCATATCCTCCTCTTTGCGACATAAAGGTTTATACAAATATATACTTAAATAATTTACAGTGAATTTCGATGCAATAAATTTTTCAGGACCACCAAATTGATTCTTTAAAAGCAAATTGGTGTTATCAGAAGTTTATTCATATGCTACAGTTTTTCTCGATAGCTTTCAAATCGATAACAAATTTTTTATATCATGGGTTAACGTTCATTTAACATTATTGATTGCTAAGATTTGACTTTTATTTCGAACATTGCGTGCGAAACCGGTATGCAAACTGGAAGGTACAGTGTTTCTGTAGAACACATCTATAAAGGAGTTACTACGTAATAATATATATATTGAAAAATTGAATTTTTCATATGAATAAAAATGCCATTTTTTGTGTAAAAAAGTCCACTAAAAATGAAGATTTTAAGAATATATATTAACAGAAGATTTAAAATGGGAAATTCAAGTTTTGATTACTTTTCAGGTCATAAATTTATTTTTCTGGAGAGGTCATAGTTGACTTTCTGGAAATTTTAAAATTTGGAAATATTTTAATGAGAAAAATTTTTTAGGGGTCATATGTCGCGCAGTATGAACACACTTTTCTATTGAGACCTACATGCAAAGAGATTCTTAGTCGCGGAGATGATTTTTGAGCTGGATAAATGGAGAAGCTCAAGTTGAACTTGAAGTGGGTTTGAAACTTAAATGGAAACTATTCTTTTGAAACCTCTTTTCATTCTTTTGTGTACCATTTGATTGACAATGACTGTTTCATTTTTAAAAATTGGAACATAATATTATGATAATGTAGTTTATATTCTATGAATGATATATTCTATTACATGATAGTTTAGCATTCCTCCAACTCTGTTTGATGGTGTATATTGATATCTGTCCACAAATTATTTTGTATAGAAAAAACCTCAATAGATGGACAGTGTCACATTTTCGGAGTGTAACAATGAATTTGGTGTTTACGACTTATGTTCGGGTAAATCATGGCTTTTGATGTAACCGAAAGCCATCAGTTTACGAAATTTCAACTCCACTTAGGCCTGATTTATATAATAATTATAAAAAAGTCATGATGTGAACTTGAATATGTCAAGGGTTTCTCATACAGATCATCATGACAGTTCAGTCCAACATTATATAGAATGTATCATGAAATAAATAATTTATAAATTTTTTTAAATAACCGTTACTGTTCTTTAGGTAACTAAAGGCAGCTACAGACATGAAAAGCTGCCTTTAAAGTAAAGAGGCATCACTAAGACAAAATAAAAGATCATATCTTTTAGCTCCAACTAAATTGTGATGCCATCTTCTTTGCACTGAGATTCAGTCTACCATTTATCTTTCCATTCGTTTAAAGTAAAATATACATCCAGTGCTTGCAAGTAAATGTTACATTTATTTTCAATAATATCATGTCCATGCGCAATCTTGTTGAAAACCTTGTATTTCCCAGCTTAGAAAAGTTCAGTTTAGTTCTTGTTTGAAGCAATAATTTCATGCCAAGTGGAAAACTGGAAATTACATATCAATTATTGGTGTCTAATGAGTTCACTCTACTTGTTTAATTATCAAACACAGCCCAACAAAGTTCTAACCAATTTTCTAGTTGGGTTTCTAAATAGAACTAGGCTGAATAGCTCAACTATTGTGTCAGGATTGCTGTATCCAGTAAAGACTAAAATAAGTTAAATAAGATTATTTTGAAGTGGCAAGTTATTCTTGAACTTCAGTAATAATTCATGGCAGGTCATCATTGAACTTGAACTATAAAATATATTGATTAGAAGATTAACTTCTGATCATGCAAGTAGCATTAGTAGTCTTGTACTTTAGTCTTGTTAATCAATTGTATACTTTCAGGTCCTGTCCTGTCCTGTCCTGTCCTGTCCTGTCCTGTCCTGTCCTGTTCCATTGTGTCCTGTTCTGTATTTGTTTTTGTCAATAATTAGACTTGAAATTGAATCTACTGAGTTATTTGCTGAGAATAAGATGTTGGCAAGTTTAGAAAACTGGAAAAAAACTGGTAAGTAAAGTGCCACATTGCACACAAAATTAAACTTATCATGTAATGATGCATCTCATCTCTAAGATACTTGTGATTTTAAGGGAGTTTCTGGCTAAAATAACGTTCGCATTATATTTGGATGCCATTTCTTTGCTAATTTTCCAATTCCAAAGGAATAAATTTTTTGCTTAACTTACGGACAACTGGTAATAGAACTGAATCAAACGTTAATTTTTTTTAAAACGACCAAGTTTACTATGAAGTAGTTTTTATATGTAAACTCAACTTTTAACTCAAATGCCATCAAAACTTTTTTACAATAGTTTTTTGAGAACTAAATTAAACTGAACAGTTGCAAAAGCTTTTATACAACTTTGAATTTTTGAAGACCTGTGAAAAGTTTAAACAAGTGCACCATACTCTCTCCATAAGGTTACAAAAATAGTTCTTACATTGTATTTCCAAATATCAATGCTGTTCAGATGTAGAATCAGCTAAACTTGGTGGCACTATGCAACTTAGATGCTGCATTTACTTGACCAAATTTGCAACCAATTTAGTCTACTCAAAACTGATAAATGACATTGAAGCAGTTTAGAAGCTGAATAAATACTATCACTTATTCTTTATATTTGGATTTTGTTTAGTTGAACTCATTCCTTACAAATCATTTTTTTACACTTTGTAGAATTTTTTGTAGGCTTCTAATTTCCAATTAAATACCCATTAGACTACTAGTAATACCAACTTTTTGGTATTTTTTGGAGATGTCACTGTAGTATTTATAATCTGTTTTGAAATGAAAAGTAATGAGTCAAAAGAAAGAGATAAATTTAGCATAATGAATTTTGTAGCTTATAGTTTTTAAAGTCCTAATTACATGGTAATTCAGAACTTCTTAGTTTCACTTAATTTTTTTTAACATCACAAATGTGATAGTTCATGGTTATTTAAAATAAGCACTCATGCGGTACAGAAAGATTACAAGGTGATGACTGAATATTTAGCTTCTAAATGAAGCAATATTGCAGGAGACAAGTTCATGGTTTTGTGATAGCATGACATTAGTTTGCAGCATTTAATAGTGGTAGTTTGGCAAGTGTTGCAGAAAAATCAAGTTGCTTATAGTTACCAAAGATAACCAATGATCAACTGCAGTTAATTTAAACTGATTGAAAAAATAGTAATCTAGTTTGATGCATAATATTTAGCACATTATTAGAAACATGAAATACAGCGAAGCACAAGAAACTGTAACAGAAAAGTGAATATTTATCATGCACTAATTGTGTTGATAGAAGTGAGCTAGCTCTATCAATACAACAAAATACATGACCCTACTGGCATCTGTGCAGCCAATTCACTTGGTACGTCATAAATGAAACTGACTGCAGCTATAAAAATAGAATTAATCCCTAAGGGAGTTAATTCCTAACACACATTCATTTACATTGGATAACAGTATACTGCAGTATTTTCCTTCTTTTATCACGTTTTTGCAGTAGTATTCATGTACTTTCAACAATAGCAAAAAGTGTACCAGTACTGCTAAATGTAGAGTCAATATAAATTTTAGAGGTAGAAACTATTATGGAGGTAATTTATTTCAAACAAATTTTTCTTATCTTAAATTGAGCTAGCATCATATGAGTTACAAAGATCTCAGAACTTTTTAATTGATTAGGCTGCCATTATGAAATCTTGAAGACTTTTTGGATAGTAACTAATCACTCAGAACCAAGACTAGATACATATCAAGAAGTGGTACATTGTCTTGGCAAGATTCTACTCTACAACAGTTATGGTAAATGGTGATTTTGCTCTCTATATTTATAAACACAAATCATAACCAGCTTGAAAGTAGAAAGATTTGATAAAACTGGTTGAGTAACTTTGTACATCATTACAAAATGCAAACTGATATGGAATAAAATCACTTGGCAACTATTTGCCGGACAGAGAGTAAACTCTTATGACAGTAGTAAACAGTTAAGTTGAAAATAAAAACTGAATTTATAATTTTACAAAGCAAAATATGCAAAAACTTGCTGCACAGATAATTGTGGTTAAGTTTCAATATTATTTTATATATGATTTTGAAAAGGTTCTACAAGTACCAGTTAAAACTAAGAACTGCACATGCACAGAGCTTTCAGACCATGGAGAACAAGCACTACTATGCCATGCATTGACAAAACCTGTCTTTGTCATAAACTTTATGGAACAGAATTTGGATGCACCAAGCATGTTAATTGATACATGCAAGCATATGTTGCTAGACAGGCAGTTTTATAAGTGACGGACAACAATTCTTATATTTTAGACAGTCTATCAATGAATAGATCTACTGCAAGAGAATGAGTTCTTGTTGAAAATGAATGAGAGTGTTCAGAAGCATTACCTATTGCAAGGGTTCTATTCAGAGTTCCACATTATCACTGTTAGGATATTTACTGCTCTAGTACCCGAATTCTACTCAATTTATATGTTACCCCGATCTATACATCTTTTCACAAATTGTTATTTTGTAACGTCTTTTGAGATCAACAATTTAATTGTAATTTCAAAAGATATTTCTTGCGGCCCACAAGGTTACCCTCATGCGGCCCATATGATATTGTTACAATTAATAATCCCTCTTCATTCTTCTACATTATCACGATACGCGCTGTACACTGGTTTTCCTGGCGCCGTCACTGAGTGATTATAGTTGTCGGTCACCCACTATCATCAATAATATATTTTGTTTGTGTATTCTTTTCTCTTTTTTCTTTTCCTTTTGTTCAATTCTTTAATAATCACCCAAGGTTAAAAATTTATTATTCTAGTTGTAATTTTATACAATCTTAACAATATCAAAGAAATTGCTAGTGGAACTCAAGCAGTTGTTAGAACCCTTTTATGTTGTAGTGTAGAGGTTGAAGTAACTACCAGCATTATGAAAAGAAAATAAACTTATATTTCTTAGATTTTTTGCAAATGTAACTGAATATTCACTACAACTTTGCTGAAGGCAGTTTCTTCTATTCCTCATTTTTACGATGATTACTACCAAGGCACAGGGTTCAACACGTTTTAAAACACTTTTCATTTAAGAAGTTGTACATTACTTTCAATCAAGTGCAGGAGTCCTAAGATTCATATTAATAAATTTGCACCAAAATTTGATGTGGATAAAAAATTAAATTTTGATAGCACTGTGCAACGTATCAAGAATTAAGGCTTTGTGCTGTTTTTTGCATCATATTATCTGCATATTTTTTTAGAAAAACATGCGTAGGGGAATTGAAACTATTTCATTGAACTTTTTGTACATATCTGATAAAGTTTTTAATGGCAGCTGTCACTCATTAGTTCAAGCTCTTGCTTTTTGAAAAAAATTTTATAGAATACATTCATGAACATCTGAGTCAAAAATTGCAATTTTTCAAATTTCTAGAAATATTCTTTTATGTTGAATACAAAAATAACACTTTATCTCCGACAGAAAAAAGTTGAGGAATTGATACATAAGTAAAGCAAGATGCTGATGTGTTGACCTCACATTAAGCCTAATTTTATAGAATAGTGTTGTGCATGTTTATTTGGAAATTAATATTTATTACAGCAAACAAAAGCAGTTCAGCTTCTGTCCTACTTTAAAAATTGTCCTTCTAAAGTTTCAAATTTTTTGAAACTGAATTGGTCCAGGTTTCATAAATTTTCAAAAACTGGTTAAAACAAAATCCAAAAAACTGCTGGTAAAGTCTTGATAGAAAGTGTAAGTTATCAAAGTCAGAAGATTTAGAGTTTTCTATTTTACCAAAAGAAACAATGCTAAATATAAAAACAGAAGATTGTGTATGGAAGAAATTTCTGTGAATTTCATCTTTAACTTTATGCATACCATTGTATTAATGTTTTTTTTTTTAATTTTTAAAGCTTCTGAAATTATATTTAACTCTTCACGTATGTATCAAATTGAACAGGTATCAAATATGTGGTAGGATCTGCATGGAAGTTATTACTCATTTTATGATACGATAAATTCCTAAATCAGTACTGAGGAAGGACTGAAAAAAAAATAACATGGATACAATTAAACATGGAATCAAAAGCAGATTAGTTGCTTTTTGTAGCAGAGCCTGAAAAATAATTTTCCTTGTAATTGCCTACAAAGTATTGAAAAAAGTTTAAATTCTAAATTTCGTTCTTAGCAATAATAATCTCATTGTAGGAGAAAATTGAAATATCTGTGCTACTGCAAGATAGTTTGACCAGACTAGCTTGCTAAATTTTTTGCAATATCTAAGGGTTAATAAAGCTGGGTAAATCTTTTCTTCATGAATAGAAAGAGAAACCTTCATTTTCATGATATTATTTTGGATGTGCAAAAATGAACTCCATTAATAAATTGAAGTAAATGGTCATTCTTAATAGATTACATTATCATCAATAGAGCATCATTTTTCAAAATGTACTTCTATGAGTGGTTTCAAAAGTACATCAATATTTTCTTGATAGTTTTAGGGTAAAGCAGTGTGTACAGCAGAAGTTTTCTATTGTATGCAAGAAGTACTTTTTCTAGTAATTGACTTGATAAAATCAAGATATAAATGTAACCTAGCATTTCTAATAGTCTGAAAAATAAGGGAGGATGAAGGTACTTCAAGCATGAAAAAACCACGAAATAATACCAGGCAAGGCAAAGATTTGTGATATACTGCACCACAAATGCATGTACACATGTAAATTTACTACAAATAAAAATGGAACCATAACATTTCTGATGGCTGCTTGAGACAAGAGTACAATGAGAAGACATCCTAACTTAATTCATTTGATTGCTTTTAATATCCTTATTTAGTTGCAATTTATACTTACTCCACACATGACTTAATACACCTTGGCTTTGATACAGGGGAGATAGTGAGTTAAACGGTTGGTTAATATCTTACCAGCATGAATGGTTGATGCAGGATTGCTACTTTTTATAGAGTCATAACCTTTCCCTCTACAAAATGTATCAATTCTCCCAGAATTAGTTTTCTTGAAGCTTATACAGTATAACCCCAGATAAGTCAGCACGTTGAGTATGAGCTTCTAGTGCAGACTTCATGGGGCTGCAAACTTTTTGAAACCTTGCTTTATAGGGATTGCTGACATTGATATTTCATCACCAATAATTGCCAAATAAGTGAATGTAAACATGAGCAAGGTACTGGAAAAAGACTAAATAATGCTGATAGATTTTGAATAACTCAGTTGTTGAGTTCTCACAATCCACCTTCAATGAGAAAAATTGCAAAAAATTATGATACTAATGAGAAGACAGTACAGAAAACCAATGCAAACAAAATATCAATTCAAGCACAAATTGAACAAACTGATGAATTATCTTGTACAAAAATCAAATGCACACAGAATCCAAAATTTTCTCAATTGGAAGATGTCTTGAACACCTGGATCAATGCCAGGTAAATGGCAAATTTAGTTGTACCACCGTCAACGGTAAAACTGAAAGCTAAATAAATAGCGTGCAGCCTGAACATGTCTACCAATGACTTTTTGTAGTCAAATGAATGGTACTATCATTTTGCAAAACGTAAAAACTTAAGTTTCATTAACATACATTGTGAAGGTGGTGAAACTGATAAAAGTAATCCTCAGTTGTTAGAGTAGCTTTGTGCATTGAAAATTTAATTGATCCTTATGATATTTATAACTTCTACAATATGGATGAAACCAGTCTGTTTTTTAGAATGATACCGCAATATACCGTCTTAATGCCTAATGAGAATCCAAGTACAATTTGTGGGAAGAAAAGCAGAAGGAATGCATTACCTTATCTGTTTACTCCAATGCAAGTGGTACACATAAAATTTCTTGTTAGCTGATTGGAAAACCAAAGCAACCAGCATGTACTATTGGGCATGAATGGCCCATTCCTTATTACAATCAGAAGGAGGTTTAGATGGATACAATGTTTTTCTAAAACGGTTTGATGAAATATTTTATTCAGAAATTTGATGGTAAACTCATTGTATAGTTCTGTTGCTGCTGGATAGTGTTTCAGGACACAGTAAAGAATTCACTTGTGAAAATATCACTGTTAAGTTCTTCCTAACGTGACCTCATGAAAGCAGCCAATGGATATGGGAATTATTTGAGCCCTTAAAAATTGATACAAGTACTTAATTTTAAAAGACATCATTGTATTTAATGATTTGCCTCAATCTTCAAATTATTCCATGCAACAGGCTGTCCAAAGAATGAGGCAATGTGCTGTTGGAGTTGAACATGGAAAACCTGCTACTTTGTTGGATGCAGCAAAATACATTGTTGAAGCTTGGAGCAATACTTCAGGGTCAACAATTAAATAATTGTTTCTAGAAAGCTCATATTGTTCCATTGTTAAGAATTTTAAACTTGACTGATGAACCCAAAAACTTTGATGAGTTCTCATAACTCATGTGCAATTGCTCAATATCAGATCAATTGGATTTGGAGTCAACTCAAAACAAAATTGAATATGTAATGCATAGTGATGACAAGGAAAATGAAGAGTACCAATAAGAAGTGTAAGAAGATATTGAGGAAGCTATTGTCAGGATTTAATATGTTTTTGCCGTGTATTATATTTATTCATCTACAATTCTTTCAGGGATTTGTAATTATATCAATCTAATTTGGTTTGTATATGCAAGCATAGGTTGAAAATGTTGACAAGATTCATTCTTGTCAACACACAAACTAAGATTAATGAAATAGTATTGAACGTGTAGTATCTCTGTTATATTGTTCTGGTTTTCTGGCTTACACTTGATACGATTCATTAGTCTTAACAGCAATTCATATTACTGAAAATGGAATAATCGTTCATCAAAGTGATTCAGAAAAAAAAGAATTGAGCAATTCCGATAATGCTCCTCTGGTTGAATTTAATACTGTTATTAGTGTTGTGATGGTATTCACTGCTGAGTTTCAAAGGTTGAGAATTCAAAGAACAGTTCCAGATAAAGAAATGTGCAAATGTATTGATGATTTGTCACATTTACAACAATCTTTGAAAGGTGCCAATTCAGCAGTAATTTGGAACAAAAAGGAGTGAGTCAAGTAATTGACTTTGCATGATGTCATTTAAATTTAAGAAATAAATGCAGTTCGTCATATTTTACATGCACTGTAAATTTCATGTAAACAATCACAGTTTCTGCGGACTTAACGGATGCAGACTTAAATAAGTGCAGACTTATCCAGGGTTATACCGTATTTTACTCATGCAAGTGCTGTCTTGAATTATGGCTCAAATGAAAGGTCACATGATGGAAATTTTATGATTAACTATTGGTTTCATAAAAATAGGCGCAAAATAAAGTGCGACCTTTCGTTTAGAACGAAATGGGATAAAATAAATAAGCTCAGAATTTTATAGAAAATATTTAGGAAAAAATGAATCATATAATCCTATTAGTCAGTTGAAGTCGAAATTAAAATTCAATTAGTTCTCATTGGCCAAAATATTTACAGTAGAAATATAATTCCTCCTTGAAACAATCAATCCCGAAAAAGTTACTGCTTAACTTGCAAGTGAATCTAAGTACTACAATTAAAGACTTGAACATCTACAACTGACACGTATAGAAGCTTTTGTAACTCGAAAATTTTTTGATGGGATTGGGAATGTCATGCTTCGCTTGTGCTGCATGCAGCGTCGTGTGCAGCACTCTCAGCGCAGCATGCTCCTGTGCTGGATGTTTATGTAGCGGTGCATCACCAACACCGAGAGATCTTATGGTTGGAAAATTAAGAAGTATGGGATTAGTTATACTGAGCATTATCTTGGGGTTGGTCGCGCAATACATCCTTGTGGATTTCATTGACAATCATATTTCGAATTGGTCCGAAGGATGTGATGATAATAAAGTTTGCACTGGAAACATGGCGATTTTAAGGCAAATTTACATTGATTTTTATCCATATAGAGCTTTTTATAATTTTAATCCGTGTAAAATATTTAGCAGTTTATAGAAATAATATATTTCAGCATATTTCCATTGATTTTTTTTCATTTATAGAATGAGCATGGTGGATGGTATATTTTTTGCACTGATGACACTTGGCGCACTCACAAGCAGTCTTTTCAATAACAGGTAAACAATTTTTTATCTTAATTCCTATAATTATATCACGAATTTTATATACCATGTCATCGTATCAAGATTCAAGATGCTATAAAATGTATATATATATGATGTATAAAAGTGCATGTATAAGTTATTAGTGAAAGCGAATAATGTTAGTTTAAAACCTTTCAAAAATTATTCTGAAGTCCAACTCTTCAACAGAAAGAGTTGAGAAGTCACGAATAAAATTTGCTCTTACTAACCAAAATTGTCATATATATATAAAGAGAAATACTGAAATTTCTTATATTTCAAGATTTATGAGCCAATTTTCTACGTATATCAAATTCAAAAGATCAAAAGCTCAAAGAGGAGAGAATGGTAAAATTGATTGCGAGTTAGAAAGTAAAGTGATACTGTAATATTACAATAATCTACATTAACCTTGGATTGTTCCAGAACAATTTATCATGAATGTCAAAAATATTTTATGAAATTATGATTGCACGGGTCCAGAGCTAAAACTTGAGCTCAAAAAATTCTGCATGAGAAGGATCGTTAAATTTGGAATCTAGATATTTTAGCATTGTAGTTTTCTAAATTAGATGATCTATAATTTCTTAGAATATCATAGTTCAAAGGAGTCCTCAGTGCTACTGGATATGAAATTGAAGATATGCCACATAGTAAAAGTTGAAATGAACTGAAATTGATGTAAGCAATTAAAAGATCAAGAAGAATATCTTAAGAACAATTTTTATGGCTATCCTTCAATAATGGCTACTATACTAGATATGTAGAGCAAATTATTCAGTATTAATATAAACTAATAGTAGCCATATTATGAAGTGCATGTGCTATCGATCCACTTTGCACGTTGAACATATTAATAAGCTCGTGCTATAAATTGATATTTTCCACAGATGTTGGATGTTGAAGTTAGTTTTCTGGCTCTTTTTGCTGGTTGGATCCGTATTTGTTCCTAATGAAGTTTTCGATGACAGAGGATTTGTTTGGGCTGCTCGAGTTGGGGCTTTTTTCTTCATTTTACTACAGCAGATTGTTTTAATTGACATAGCTTATAGTTGGAATGACGCCTGGGTTAAAAAAGCCAGTGATTTAGGGGAAGATTCAGCAGGGAAAGGGTATGCTTTAGTATATTTTTATGTATATATCGGTACATTTCATGTGCATGTGTCAGCATATTTATATGTATGTTATCGTATATCTATATTTATGAATTTTTATGTCATATTTCACATTTCAATATTTTTAAGAGATCCTCATGTTCAATTAGTATTCTAGACATATTACATACCTCAGCGGAAAATCTTATCTTCATAAATTCTTGAAGATTCTTCGGACAGGATTGACTAAACATTGCAATTTTGTGGTTCCACATCATTTGTACCCCACAAATCGCAGGCTTCATTTTTTCCATCGAGTTTGGTTGATCTTAACTGATTTTCCCCTTTTTCTTACTAAAATGTGTATGTAGGTATTTAGTAGGATTAGTGGTGGCCTCAGTATTTCTATATTTGGCCTCAATAAGCGTTATTGGAGTTTTATTTGGTTATTTCTCAGGCTGTGCGGATAACGAGGTATATTCACTTAACATCTATTACAATATTGTTCGTTTAGTTAACGATTTTAATTGCTTGAGTCCCGATATTTAGGAATTCTCGCGTTCAAATTCAATGAAATTTGTTCAAATTTTCAAAATTCGCACAGGTATGAAAAAAACATAATTTGTAATGTAATGTAATGCATTTAGTGGTATATAGAGAAAGGAATCGGTTTTCTTATTCAAGTCTTTTATATAAGGACTTAATCCTACACTAAATTTTTCTTATTTGAATGAATATTCATATACTATTACAGTCATTTTAAGCTGGTTTAGTTCAATTTACTCGAAGTAGATTTATGCTTTTTATTGATATGACAGTGTGGTATAGAGAGAGAGGAAACAAAGAGGAAACACCAGCAATATTATAAAGCGAAGAACACAATTTTACATCCCATTGTTCTAGAAACTTGTTATTCAAGTGTATATAATTTAATAAGTGGCTAGTATACTGGATTGAGTAGTGCTAGTCTGCATCAATTTTGTGCAAATGTATAGCTAGCCATTGCTAGCATCATTTTAACACTTTTACATAAGATATGGACTTGTTTTTGTTCCTAGAGTTTTAAGGCAACTCGAGTATCTTGAATGTACCTACATTTTCACTAATGACTAGTATACTAGATTTTATACTAGTCTGCTGACTTAATATATTATAGAATACTAGGCATGAATAGTACCATTATGACAAATCGAATCTATTTAAATCAACTTGAGTTCAAACTTTTGGGATATTTTTAATCATTTTCAAATGATTCTTTTTTATTACTTCAGATTATTTTGAGTCTAACGTTGATCTTATGTGTGGTCATCACAATTGTTCAATTAGCTGGAACAGAGGGAAATTTGTTAGCAAGCGCTCTAGTTACGGCATATGCCGTTTTTTTAGCCTTCTCTGCGGTAAATACTATATATATATGTTTCATATCTGCATGAACGCGAACATACATTACGTCTATAAAAATAAATTTCCGATGCTGTTATTCTAAGCACAACCATTTAGTTTAATATATCGTAATACATGACTATGTATACTATTTGTACTCTCGACTTCTGAATATGATAATTTCATTTTCAAATGTGATTGTATAAATATATGTGTATAGATGTAACTTTGATTGTGGCAGTTTCATTTGATTGCTATATTTACATGTACATGAATGTATTTTTATAATATCTAAATTGAATAATTTTTTGTCCTAGGTAGGAAAAAATCCTAAATCTGAGTGCAATCCTTTTATAGGATCGTCCCAAAATGTGACGTCGATTATCATAGGGCTACTTCTTACTGTCTTGTCTTTAGCATGGATATGCGGGAGTGCGGGTACATCAGTCACTAAGCTTTTAGGGGGTGATACCCCCCCTACAACGGTGAGTTTCCTCCAATTTCTTGTATATTCACTAATAGTTCTATATGTAACTGTACTCCCTCAAATCGATTGGAGCGCCTTTGATCAACATCTTTAACGAATTGACACAGTTTCAAATTAATAGCAAATTTCGTATAACGTGGGTAAAAATTCAACGTAAACGGTTATTCGCTAATGAAAGTTGATTACTTTTTAAAACGGGTAAAATTGGATAGCAATCTGAACACTGCAGTTTTTATTAGTGTGGTAATTGAACTGACCATATTGGGTGCGTTAATCGGTGGTATCTAACTCTACGTTATTATTGAACAATGAACTTTAGAAGTGGAACTCTATATTGAACTGTAGAAGTTGAGCTGTCATATTGCTTTTTTTACAGGTAGAGTCAGTTGCAAATGCTGAAACTGCAGCTGATGGCCAGTCTCCATCAGGAACACTTCCTTTTATTGCTCCAGTGAGCGATTCCATGAATAAAAATGAACAAGGTGATTTAAAATAATATTATGCATACAAGTGCAAAGATTTTTTGTATATTTAGTACAAGTGTACAAATTAGAATAAATTTTTAATTTAATACTTCATTTTTTAATAGATTTAAATAAAATTAAGAGTAAAAGAATATGCGGTTTGAAAAATCATTAAAAATAAATATGTAATAATACTGGTAATATTATTAAATATATATATGAATTATTTGTAATTGTATAGAAATGGAAGAACCTGATGACCATGGAGATGGCTGGAAATTCAATATAGTTATGGTTTTGATATCTATGTTTTTTGGAATGATGCTTACAAATTGGGGAGTTGTGCAGGTAATGTTTATCCATGATTGATTGAAAAAGTAAATTGTTTTAACAGTTGAGATGCCATGAAAGGTTTCCACGCAGAGGTTTAGCATGTAAACAAGTATAATTTATCGTATATGAAATATATAATTTGACCTGTCCGGGAATCGAACCCGGGCCGAATGCTTGGCAAGCATCCATTCTACCATTGAACCAACAGGCCATGAACTTATAGTAATATTTTTCACATCTATATTCTAAAACAGATCACTAATAAACGTTTATCGACATATTCATAGAATGACGTGCTTTTTCTTTTTAAGGTTCACAAAAATCGTGATAAAAAGTAGCATTTCATTATTTAACTGAATCTTGATTTTTCATTATGAGCCTATGAGTTATCTTCCCACAGTACATAGGTGTACATGCTAGGGAGTTTATCAATAGAGATATATCTCACATTATAATAGCTAACATTAAAGTTCAGTATTAATATATACTAAAATTGCAGTATATGGGAACAAAAAATGTTTAAAAATGCCAAAAAAAGATTACATTTTTGTGTTTTGGAAATTGCTATGTAAGCAATGCAAGAAAATATTGAACTGTGAACTAATGTACTATCCAATCTTGAATTGAATGAACTCTTAATTATACATTGATCTGAGAACGCTAATGATTAGGTTGTGAACTGTATGCGTACTGTGAGCTGTACATAATCGACCTGTTGATTTAATATAAATTACTAAGAAAATAATATTTCTGTTGTTAGATTTTACAGCTGCCAATAAAAATATTTATATTTTATAACGTTACACTTTTATCTACTGAATATTCTTTTCTGGCACTGTTAAACAGCAAATGTATATTTTTGCTCAAATTTATTTAAATTAGTTGACTTCTAGTGTTTCATCAACACCATAGATGGCATCATTTCCCATGATATTTCAGTGATTTCATGGAAATGAATTTTGGCTTTGAATACTTTGTAACATATTTTAAAGTTGGTGTATTTTCTTGCTAATTTCTACAATTTTGTTTATTTTTTTGTTTGCAGAGTAACGATGATGGTTCAGATGATTCGTCATATTCAGGTTATACATATAGACATTATTTTTTGGTTACATGAAGTTATATTGTTGAATAGACATCCTTATAATGTTCTATCTCTTCGAACCTTTCATAGAAATATAGTTTAAGAATAATAAACACATCACTAGTGAACGAAGATTTGGATGGACCAACACATATCTTTCTGACTTTTCGGTTCATTATAAATTCATTGTTTCTGAAAGGTTAAATTTCAGAATAATTTCTAAAAGGTTAAACTTCAGAATAATTTCTAAAAGGTTAAAAATAATTTTGTAGCGTATTTTATACATTTAATTTCTTGGGCTAAGCCATTATTTAAGCTAATATAGCTTGTATTATATGAAAATATCGGTTTTCTTCTTTGCTATTTTTTTCAATTTTCTTATCTGTATACGCTTTTCGGCATTATTCAAAAAGGCATTACTTTATTCTGAAAATAACCGTTTTTCAATAATAATAGCATGGTTATTTCAGAATCATTTTTTTAATTTGAAAGAGTACATCAATGCTTATATGAATTTTATGGTAATAATCTTTTTATTTTATCTAGCGGCTAAGGTTGATAAAAGCTTTTCTACTTTGACGTCGAAGATTCAGTCATAACTGAAAAGTAACGTCAATTTAGTGAATGTATGAAAGAAATAGTTTTCAACTTATTTTTCCGTAACTTTGACCTTTCATTTGAGTCACATTTCCTGTGACAGCATAGATATCTATTACGAATAGCTTTTCCAAGGTTCAAAAACCCTTATTTTTTGAGAAGCTGATTTTTTTTCAATTGTTGAGGATAGTATTCTTGGAAAAGTATACTTATCCATTAACAATTTTTCTATTGTAATCAAGTTTTTTTATGGTAAGGTTCATGTTAGCATTGCATATGAATTAAGAAGTGTATTATAATTGAAGTAATATACATATATATAGCCTTTTAGTTTTGTCGAATGGGATGGGGGGCGGGGAATATAAGACGAGAGACATTTATCAAGGAGTTTGTGATAGTGAAAATAACAATATTTTTCAATCGATGTCAAGAAAATGCATTTGGGGCTAGTTGAATGAAAATAGGAAGACATTGGCTGTGCACCGATTTATATAATTTTTTAAATAAAAAGCTGTGTTTTAAAAGAATTTCTGTAAATCTTTTTTCTGGCAAGAGATTTTTTTAAAGGTTTAAAATTATTCTCATTTCCAATGATGCCAGAGTCTTTGTTTCTCTTTATGCAATAGACCCAAAAAATGGAGAAGCAGCTATGTGGATAACAGCTTCAAGTCAGTGGGCATGCCTACTGTTATATCTATGGACCTTAGTAGCACCTGCTTTGTTCCCGAATAGGGACTTTTCTTAAATTTTTGAATATAAGCACTCAATAAATATTCAATGAATATGTACATGAAGTGTTCTTATGTGCACGTGTCTGCTTAAACTTTCATAAAATTCTGTATCAAGTTCACCGAAATATTTTACTAAAAAACTTGAACTTCCATAAATATTCAAATAGTGATTAGCTAAAAGTTCCTATGAAAAAAATACTGCAAAATATTTGTGACTTGAAAACATCTGAGAAAATTTTGCAATCGAGATTTTTTGCTTTTGTGTAGAAACAATAAAAAATTTTAAACGAATTAAATCGTAAAAAATGAAAAAGTTAGCGATATTGAAAATGATAGCAATGCAACTTCGATTTGACAATTAAATTCAAGTTCATCAGTGGACAAAGTAAGAAAAACAAAAAATAATAACACGTGCTGCTTCTTATTTCTTCACCAAATGGAATACAAAAAAAACATAGCTAACACTGCGAACTCTCGATTGCCTCTTTTCAATCTTGTGCGATACATACAGCACGATATTATACATTTCAAAAAACATTCAACTTGCCTTGTTCTGATTCCTCTATGTGCATACATATTTATCAATATTTACAAATTGGAAAAGGTCACTGTCAATACATGCTTCGCTCTATATAGTAATTGCTCGTGAAGGGGATGTAATTTTCGGTTTGTGTGCAATTTCGTTTGTTCTTGTATGCCATTTCCGAACCTGCTCTGGAGTCAACTTGAACATATCTTGAACATCTTTGAGATCTTGTTCTATCGCGAACGAACGAGGACTTCGACCTAAATATTATTGGCAGAATCCTTTAAAAACATATATATATATATGTGTGTGTGTGCGTGCATGTATGGAGATACAATAATTACATCCGGAATTAGATTTATTGTATATAGAGATATTCATAAACTGATATCATCAGTTACATCAAAAGCTATCGGTTCAATAAAAAAGTCAGATTAATATGTAACACTAACAAAGGGGGGCTGATGAATTGTAAAGCTATCTAATAATATAATACATCATTCGGTAGAACATCGATTTAAGGAAAATCAAGTGATAAATGAAATTATTTCACTCAGAATTAGCGTCATGTATGCATTAAACATTCGTGCACGTATAGAAATAAAATGATTACCTCATATATTGCCAAGAGAAAACTAAATTTTTGACCAATGGCATTCATTACTCCATTTCAACACAACTGCTAGTTTTCTCAAACATTCAAAAATATTCTCTATATATACATTCATGAATGTCTGAAGATTGGATAGTCGCTAATAGACTTATACAATAACATGATTCATCTATGACTCCTTACCAAGCACAGTATCTTTCGCATCTGGATTGGCTCCGTTTTCGTAGAGGTACTTGACAATCTGCTCCGCCATAAGAAATTCAAGCCAGTCACCCCCCTTTCTGGCCAACTTTGGAATCTTATCTAATCTATCATTCTCATGCATGAGCATGATAACCGCAGTCATTAGTGCGGTTGTTCCATGTTTTCCCACTGTATTAATATCTGCCCCACATCTCTCAATAAGAAACTTAACAGCTGTAAGACGAGATCCATCTCTTAACGGAATTTCAGAGCTAATTATTCGTTGCAATGCTGTTTGAGGTACATCGGCCATATCAGGAAGAACTGCGTTCACGTCAGTTCCAGGCACCTTAGCCGCATGTTTTATTGCTTCAACATCTCCAGAATATATAACATCGTGTAGACGCTGGGTAGCTGATGAACTTGACATCGATATATTAATTGAAGATTCTGTTGTAATTCCAGGATATCTTCCAACATATCCAGGTTTAATCAGATATTTTCGACTTAAAACAGATTTATACGGGTAATTTCGACAATCTTGTAGGACGCTCCTGCGGTAAGTAATGTTACTCGTGGCTATCAACAAGAAGAATCAAAAGTAAATAAATTTACTTTCAACAGCATTGGAAGGGCTGCAATGGTAAGTTCTGTAATCTTCGCAATTTTACGTGCTTTAATCCTCTGTCACGACAAATTATGCTGGCAATCATTGGCTCTTTTTTCAATGTCATTTATTCCGCTTGATAAATAGGGAATCATTGTCGTCAATCACGTAATGTGAATATTTCCCTAAGAACATTTGTCTTTCATCTTCGTTTTACAGAATTGAGAAGAAATCATTTGCTCTTCACGAAAAAATCGCATACGTTGAAATATGATTGCGACTACTCTTTATCAAATTAACTCAATCAATTCTATGAGGCTTATGACGTGAAACTCATGGATAGTTGATATATTCTGAACAATTTTTAAATACAATTAGTTCATCTCATTAAAATTTTAACTTCTTTCGCATTAGTAGGATATTCTAGAGCAATACACCCAAGGTTCTGGTGCTAAAAGTCGAACTATGATTGAATTTGATTGCCTTGCTGCTAAATATTGCATTCAACATTTGATACCTTTCATCGATTTTAACTATTCAAACGAATTTCCTTAAATTTGTTGACTATGAAGTAAAATAAAACTGCTTTATAATAGTAGTTCTAGTTGAATACTATCGATAAATGAATATGATGTTAGATATACCATGGTTTTTCTATCTATTAAAGGTGTCTCTAAAGCTCCAAAAGCGCCTAGCGGCGTCTGTTCTTAAGTGCGGAAAAGGAAAAATATGGTTAGATCCTAATGAGGTTAATGAAATATCAATGGCAAACTCTCGCCAAAATATTCGAAAGGTAAGTTTTATTCTGAATCACTGACGTATTATATTTCTAAACAAGTCATGAGATAATTTTTTATTAAATCGATATTGTGAGCTATAGTCTATATGAAGCGTATTAAAATTAAAATATTCCTAGTATTTTGGAATATTGAAATTTTTTTGGTCCAATATTATAATTGAATATTTCAATGTGCAATTTTTAACAACTTGTTAAATTTAGCAATTCTTATATTAAACTTTGTGATATATGTCAGTTATAACATTTACAGTATTGATAAGTTCAGTTTTAATATGATCATAGACAGAAATAATTTTGAACTTTCCCACTTTGCATAAGTTTGATATTCGTTTATGAAATCCATAAAAAAGTATATTTTCTTTTGCAGGTAAATTATTTGTGTATATATATATTGATGATATACAAATTCTCATCTAAAATTAAATTATTGTCCGCATTGACACTCTTTTGCATCATTTTTGTTTGATTGTTTAGTAACTTAAAAGTCATAAATTTAGATCAAGAAATTTTTCTATTTGCTCGGACTTTTTATTATCTTTATATAAAGGTAAGATAAATTTTTCTATACATATAAATTTTCTATTCATTTTCATCGTAGCTTCACAAAGATGGGCTAATCATAAAAAAGCCAACTGTTATCCATTCTCGTGCTCGTGTGAATGCTCGAAACGAGGCAAAGCGAAAGGGTCGACACACTGGTACCGGTAAACGCAGAGGTACAGCCAATGCAAGACTTCCTTTTAAGCTCCTTTGGATGAGGAGAATGAGAGTTTTACGTCGAATGCTTAAGAAGGTAATATGCAAATTTATTGTTTGACTCGATTTCACCAAATACAATCCTGCTACAATAGTGTCAAGCAATGTCAAATGCAGACCACTATTCTTTATGCAGTTAACGAATGTATATTTATATTGAATAATATTCAAGTTGAAGCATAATTGTAAGTCTTTAATATCTGCTAGACCTTTTGAAATTTCTCTCACTTTATCATTTTCAATTTTGATTATCGGAAACGATAATTTGAAGGTAGAAGGTTTTAGCTTAAAAGAGGTCATGTAGAAATGGACTATTTTTCAGTACCTTTTGAAATATATTATTGGTTAATGAGTATATCAGAAAATAACTAATATTTCATTACCTCTGATGCATGATAGTATTACTGTCTTGTTTGATTAACCGTAAAATTCTATTGAAAATAAACAAGCAGTAATTAAAGAAGCAATACATAATTATATGTTATTTGTGTGGCTGGATGTCCTGGGTTAAAGAAACAAAATTTAACTTTTCTCTCATCTGCTTGGTGGTTTATATTTTTCATAGAGAATGGTTCATTTTTAAGTATAATTTTACCTTATGACTGAGAGTGAATGTGTAAATTTTTTAGGTAAATCAAGTCATGCATATTTCTTCTCCAAGAAAAATATACAACTGAAGTAACACTCAGTGAAAATATCTGCTTTATGATGACATTTCAAAAAATTTATATATAAGTATTGTTTTGACCAATAGATATCAATTTATTTTTGTAAAAACTAACTTTTATTATGTGTAAATAATTGCAGTCTTCATAGCATCCAAGGATGTTATGAAGGAAATGTTATTTGATTGGTGAATTCAATTGTAAGTCCGTCCAATTACACTCAATGTTTGAAGAGTTGCTATTTTTATATCAAATTGGAAATTTCAAATAATGATTATTTCCTTGGACTATTTTCTCATCTAACGTGGTGAAAGTTTTTTGTTTATATTGTTTATAACCACAGTCTTAAATCTTTTATTGTATAGATTTATTTCATAGCTTTATATTACTGGTTTATAAATGAAAAGTAATTGTGATATTTACAAATTATTTTTATTTTAGTACCGCGAGGCCAAGAAAATCGACAAGCACTTGTATAACAAGCTATACATGCACTGCAAAGGTAACCAGTACAAGAACAAGCGCGTTCTCATGGAAGCTATTCACAAAATGAAGGCTGAAACGGCACGTGAAAAGGCTCTTGTTGAACAGGCAGAAGCTAGAAAGGCAAAAGCCAATACAAAGAAAACCAGAAAATCCCGAAAGGCAGATGAGGCAGCCAGTCAGCCTGGGGCTACTCAGTGATTGGTCGTAATTGACCAATGGTAATTCACGATTCTGTATTTGTGGTGATTTTTCATTCTGTTTTTCAAATATTGCCTGCTTCTATAAAAAAATTGTCTCTTACTTAAAGATATTTAATGTGTCAAGTGCAAATCAAAGAAAAAAACTATTTATTCACTTGTATGACTTTGATGCAAAGGAATTCGAAATTTGTGTTCGGATGCTATGGACAATTTTCTGAACCTATGACTTTCAAGGGCAATTTAAGTAATGCAATGAAAATATAGAGACCAAAAATTGTATATTTAATGGAGAGCCAGTCTAATAAACCATCTTGTTTTGAGCCCGGGCAAAACAAATAATTGACTATACCATAAAAGTTCTATGGATTAGTAAATAATTTACAAGACCAATGAAAACTATGATTGGAACAAGAATCATGCTGAAATTTTTCATTATTTTGCAATAATGACGTTGTTCTAAATGAAGAAATAAGTTTGCTGCGAATAATTGAGAAGAAATCTGTAAATGAAAGTACAAATATGTATTTGCAAAATATCATAATGATATATAGTTCATAATAAGCCAATGTTTCAAGTTGACAACTTAGAAGTATACATATGAAATATTCTAATCTTAGAAGATTTGTAGAAATAATAATAAAAACCAGATAAATTTATTGTTAGTGTTTGAAATATGTGAAAGTAATTCAATCCGACAAAATGAAAAGGAAAATTTCACTGTGGCTTATTTTTCAATCTTTTCAAATCGAAATCGTAACAATTGTTTGAATATTAAATTTCATACTTTTCACCAATTCAATGATATATGAAAAAGATGTTACATAGTCGATGAAAGCTGAATTTAAATCGCTTTTCCTCTGATTTTAGCGAAACATAATATTTTTTCAAATAAAAATATTTTACTGCTAAATAGAATTAATATCGTTTCAAGCTGAAAATAGGATCAGTTTTTGGCCAATGAATAATACCAGAGTCAATTACCAAAAATCATTGTGGTTGTTGAGAGGAAGGAAAAGACAATACAATAACACAATATATTAATTAGTACCTAGGGTGGGGTGAATACCAATGTAGGCAGAGAGAAAACAGTAAATGCAAAAAGATTTAATAAAATATGAAAGTTTTATTAAACTTATGAAGAATGAACAGAAAAATAATACTGAACAAATAAACATGTCCCCGCTAGCTCCTGCAGTATACCCTCTTGAAGTACCCTTGAAACTAGCTCTCTGGTGAATCTTGCTGCATTTTCTAATCTATAAATAAATGCAATAATTTTCATATGTATTCTTGTGACAATTCTAGGATTATTTGTGTAATTCCAACGAATTGTCTTTGGTGGAAATAAAGCGGAGTAAGGCAGAGCAATTGATAAAAGAGCCGATTCTAACAGGATTAAAGCTCTGATGACTGTTCTAGAATAATATCCAGTCAGTTGAAGTGGAGTTTGAAGTTGGTAAAGAAGAGTTTCGGGGGAGCATGATGAAAATAAAATCATTCTTTTGTAAGTTGAACTGGTTGTAGAAAATAATCCAAGAAGTTTCCAAGTAACCGTAAGAAAGATGGCACGTGGTAATTTGTAAAGTACACAATGGATTCCATAAAGGATTGTGATAAAGGTGTAGACATAAAGGGTTTGGCATTTAAGGCGCAAATATGATAAAAGGCGCAAATAGGTCAAAGGGGCAAAAATTATAGAAAAGGTGTAGGCGAAATATAGGTGAGTAAAGACAAATATTGGTGAACGTAGCCAAGCAGTTATGCCGTAATGACTTAAACAGATAGTAGGACCAGCAAATATCCTGACAGTAGTTTAATATAGAATTAAAGTACTTTAAAATTACTACACACCCGTTAAAGGAACAAGACTGAATGCAGAAAAAAGCCATTATAAAAAAAATGGGAGGGAAGTAAACTGGAGTATATGCAGCACTAAGAAGCGTAGCATAATGATAAGATGGAAGTATCATAGCAAAAGAGATGGAAAAAAATACATTAGAAAATGAATAATAAGAAATGGAAGTGAAATTTCATCACTGAGGGATGTGCCAGGAGGACAAGCAAGACAATGTGTATAGGATATCTGAAGGATACGCATTAACTGCTTATCTATAATGCTTACATAAGACAGCACCAGCAATTTTGTCAATCTAACTCAATAAACTCAAAGAGTAACTAACTATGACATAATTTGATATTCACTCCATGTGTTTTATTACATATGAGTTTTGGCAATGGCTGAATAGCGGAATTATTGTCTGATTATTAATGCATAATGCCATTATACTAAATGACTGCAGAGCATTATTTCATAAGATGTTTGTTACCATTCTTAAAGTGTGGTTTTAGAACTATGTATAAGCATTTCAATCAATTCAAGTTTTATGGACAAAGCAACAAATTAATTTTAATTAGGATTTTGTAAAAAAGGTTTAAAACAAAAATAATCAAGTTCACTAATTTTGAAAAGAAAGTATAGTAAAAATCACTTTTCAAGTTGTAATTAATTTAAGAATGCATGCTACTAGGTGATTGTAAATTTGCATGAAGTGTTTTGAAATTCCTGCTACAGCAAAAAGTGGCAAAAAAGATGTAAATGGAATTAAATGTAGTCCTCTGTATTAGAGTCATCTTTGCATTGGAGCCATCTTTGCATTTAATGGTATTTGAAAAAGTTAAAGTTTATACAAATTTCTAAGTATTTCAACTAAAATCATGTAATTAAATTAAATTTATGCTTTAACAGCACAAGCTATAACATTTAACTGAATCACCTTGGAAACCAAAATTTTTCAAATTTCAAAGATAATAAATGAAAATATATTTTTGTTAAAATTCTTATTGTAATGCATCTTTTTGAAAATACAATTTTTATACTTCATGGCACAGAATCTAAAAAAGAACTGAATTGCACTTGAGATAAAGATTAACAGCTTCACGTAGAAAATGATAGGTAAAAGGTTGTACATGCTGTAAAAATTTTACACCCTTTCCAAGAGATTATTTCTTGAATGAAAATTAAGATAAGTAATCAAAAGTAAATATTCAACAACACATAGCTCATTAATGGTGAATTAAGTTGTTTTTCTACTTGAATAACTAAAAGTAGACCTCAGTTACAGGTTTAAATTTTTTTTAAAATGCTCCAATGTCTTTTTTTACAATTACGTTCATGTTTCAAGTTCATATTTTGCTGATATTCAATTTAATCAGGCAAAATCATTGGTTGAGCCTATCCCTATCACAATTTAAGTCAATTAGGGAAAAAGTAGATCTCTCGATATTGATATTTTCATTGGAATACAAATTCTGACATGGCAATCTGAAAAGGAGAACAATTTTCTTGAAGCCATTGTTGCACAACTTTTTTATAACTTTCATTATTTCCTGTTGCAACAACATTTTTAGAAGTTTCCCAGTTATATATGAATAATCATGCCTGTGATATTGAATGAACATATCATCAAATGTATTGTATTGAAATAAATTTAAGTTTTTCACTTTTGTCTTGCATATTTTCCTAGGATATCAAAAAAAGTATCTTGTCTAAACTAATTTTTACCCAACCTTTACAATGGCCAAAAATAGTTTAAACCAGTAGAGTATTGATTATGTTTGTCCAAAAATTTGCTGCATCAAGTTAAGTTATTTTTACAAAAAAGTTTCCATATATCATATTAGATTATTTTTAATCCAATTCTAAATTCACAATTATGTTCATATAATTCAAATATTTTTGTACAAAGCTAGCAAGTTAAAAACTATAGCTAATGTTACGTTAGGTCTAAGGCTTAAATCCATAATTTCAGTTTGCCAACAATTATTCTATGAATAAAGTAAATAGGAAATCACTATGCGTGCCATGCAGAATTGGATACAGAAATTGAAAAGCAAGGTTATTTGTAACTTTCATTTACATTCATAGTATATTGCTAGATGTACCAGTCTGTTAAAAACATTCTCAAGGCGCACAGATGCATATGCATACAAGGCCAAACGTATACAATACTTCTGAACTATTCAATTTTTTTATCCTTGGACTCATTTATTGCATCTCGGATATGCAGTTCAAAATATATGAAAACAAATCCTAAAGCAACAGTTTTCAAAAGGAAAAATTACCTAGAAATTCTTCTAGAATTTCAAAATAACTTGCCATAGTATTTGAAGTTAGTACATAATTAGAATTCAGTACATAACATGAGAGATTTATTTTTAAACCACAGAAGAGTTTTGATACAAAAAACTTGCACTTAAAAGTTAGCATATTTTATCTTGGGGGCTCAATGGTGGAATTTACTATAGAAACTCAAAGATCAATTAATAACAATCTGAGCGTTTAAATTGCTTATTTAAATCACATGTACGCTCTTAAGTTTTCATTTAGATAGTGAAAAGCGATTGCATTAGCGAGCCCACGAATAACACCAAAAATTTTACTCGAATTTTTAAAAGCATCAATATAACATGCGTGTCCATTTTGCTTTGACATATTATTAGACCAATCCGATCATAAATTTCTTTTTTCATGATAACATTGAATATTTTGTGGACGATATATTTCATTTATTGATTTTTTAACTCTAAAATTGAGCGAATTGTATCGTTGAACTTGTAAGATTTTTAATTGCATGAAATTATCAGTTCATTCAGTACAAATTCAATACATCTTTATATATATATATATATTTAGATATATATTATGATGAGCTATATTCATTAAAAGCCTCCTCAAAAGCCGACCACTCTTCATCCGAATCTAGCCTATTACTTGCCCTTGAAATGTTACTGGAGCCATTATCCTGATGTCGATCTTTCATGATAGCTTCATATGCGTCAAACGAAGCCTCTTTGAAATCCTCTTCCTCGCTCAATTGGCCAATTTCAACACGCTGAAATAAAACAACACTAAATTAGTTAAAAAAATTGTTCTAGAATAAGGAATCAGATATTAGTATTTTGAGTCTCACATGGAATTGTAGTTGAGTTTAATCGCTGTAAGTTACTTTAACTCATGGCTTAATCGTTCAAAATTGCGATTAGTCGTATGTATTCAAATTAAGACAAGTTTGGTAATTTAAACCGATCCTAACTGTAACATGAAAAATTATCTGGTTCAGTTCAGGATAAGTTACCAAACCGAGTTGAACTATGGTAAAATTCGATTGTAACAAAATTGTCCTGGCCATCAAATAAATTCGCTATTTCTGATATTCCTTATATCTAAAAATCAGAAGCTAAACTTGATTGCGATACAATTTTTTCATTAATACTATAAATGAAAGCTTGTGAAAATAGAATTTGTTGCATCCGAGTATACTGTAGAACAATCAACCAAGAAGATCATAAACATTTCAGTCCAATTTGAACCAAACCGAACCGATGCCTTTTCATCATATAAAAATGAAAAATTACATTTGCAAATACTTCTCAAGGAATATTAAAGTTCATATAGTTCAACATGATTAAAATATCATAGAAAAATTTTTACTGGCCAATCGTTCTGAATATCAGTCAGTTGTATTCCGAGAAAACAATGTAGAAGGTGCTTTTCATGTTAAGAGGTTCGATAAACTAGATTTAGTCGTAATTACAAAACTATATATATATATATATATATTCAATTGCAACACCTCAAGAGTTACAATTGAACAGAGTAGATAAAAAATTTCGGAGTACATTGGTTGATATTCCTCAAACTGATACCATCGGTTGCACAAAAAAATACCAGTCAATTGAATGTACAGATTTGGAGATGATATTAATAAATAATAGAATATATCATAGAGTGGACTATCGATTTACGAAATGCCAACTGCATTTGAAAACTATCCTTCTTGCAACTGAAATTCATTTATAATCCTCAGGCATTATATTAGGTGTAACAAGTAATTTCTTTTTTCTTATCGTGCAATTTGAAAAGCTATATCATTGAAGGCGTATAGTACCCAATAAATCTTACATCAAAGTACGTTTCAAATATAGCACCCTGGTGATATGTTTGGCACAAGACAGCAATCATTAAAATACAGCAAATAAGACAATTATTATGGTGTTCAAAGGTAACATTGACCTTTGGTGGAAAATTACACAAAAAGTACGCATCACTATCTACATATGACAAGTCATTAACTTAAATTGAAAATTTCACTCTGAATATTAGTTCTATTTCAATTCTAAACATAATTTTAAATACAATTTTAAATACAATTTTATGACAAGAAATCTCACCCTTCACTGTAATTAGTATATATCAATTTTTAAACAGATTAATGCATGAATAAATGCGTGAACAACAAAATTGTACAGATCGTATACAGTTCTGAGTTACTTCAATGTGTGATCTGTCTTATTCCTTCTTTAGAGCAGTGATTCAACTCTTTATCAGTTCAAAATACATTTACACTACAATGCATCGACCTCTATGTGACTTCTTAGCTGTGATACTGCTGTTTCTACATGGCACAGTTGAATTGGTGTGGAGTACTGAGTGTTCATCGCTGAATGAATGTCATCAAAATACTATCTCTTTCGATAATTCTTGACGTTTCTTCCAGTGTAAAAGGTAAAACAACGCAACTTCACATTTTCGACTTCATTTTTTCATCGAGTTTAGACGAAACTTTGAGGTTTACCACTACTTTACTAGTATCATATTTCTTTTAAATTATATACAAAATTTAAGAAATTATTTTATAATCTGATATTCTTTGGTTTATTGTTTTATATTTGAATTTAAAATGATATTATATCTAAGTTAAGGCATTGCTAGGCCGCGTGCCTAGTTATACATTTGCTTATATTGACCCAGACTTGCATGAATAGAATTTTATTCAGTATGCCAGCCACTATTTGAATTGTTAAAAAAAGATTCATTCTAGAACAATTTTTAAGTTGAAGTATAATTGCGTACTTCAATCTATAGCATCACTCTGTCTTTTTCTCTCTTCTTGTTTTGCTCTTTTCACATCTCGGTACGATTGAATCAACTAATTACGATAATACATATTTACAACTTGTTCTTAGAAAAATGAAATCAATAAAGTTACATTTGATTATTGAGGTACAAAGTAGTAAAACACCTATCTACTCTATATTAAAACAAGCTTTTCATCTTGACTCCGGAAATTTATCCCAAACGAAAGGTCACGCTGAACTTTGCATATATATCATTAAAAAAAGTAGTTTTTTGTGCACATTTCCATGATTGCAACCTTTCGTCTGAGATACAGTTCTGGGGACAGCGTAGACATCAAACTAAAATATATTAATAAAGAGGGGGGGGGACAGCTTAAATCAACATTACGGGTTATAGATGATGATAAGGGGTATTGAATTTCATAATTACAACAATCACGCTGACAGAAATTTCAAATAATAATTATAGGTGCGTAGAAAGAGAAGCCATAGGGAGGCCTAAACAAAGTCAAGGCTGATTGCTGATACAACAAATTCAAAAAGAGATTTTAACATTTTTTCAATTATTGTGCACTGAAAGTAGAGAAAAAACCCATACTCCAAAATTAGTCATTTTTTCCAAAAAAGTATTCCGAGAAAATTTCTTCAGAATACTTATTCCTAAAGGCCATCTCACCTCAGATATATTTGCCGGTTCAGCATGTGAGATTTCAGCATTTTTCTTGTTCTCGATAATTTTCCTGTATAACTCAGAAATTTCTGGTCTACGCTCTTCCTTCCCTCTTGCTGCGCTTTCTTTTTCTAAAGAAAAATCTGCAATATTTCTAGGAATATCCCTAGATAGATCTTGTACATTTTTCCCAAATGGAATAGTAATTGGCCCACCTTCTGCCTCCTCTCTTTGTAAAATGACTGTTGAAAGTTTAAGAAATTCCAAGTCATCAGAATTTTCTTTAAAGTTCTTTAACTTTTCAAAATCTTCAGGAGAAATTTCCACTTCTCTGAGTTCAATGCCGAGAGATTTTGCCTGTTCCTCTGAAATTTCCCATGAATAGAGAGAAATTTCTTCAGTATTCTCAGAATTTTCTTGTGGATCATAGTATTCAAAATCCTGGAAAATTTGATCGATGTTTCGATTCGATTCTCTGGCATCTTTCAGTGCCTAAAAAACAAAAAGCTTCTAGAATAACCTCTATATATTAATAGCACCGAGACATAACTTTCAATAAAATGCAAAAAGAGTTATTCACGTGGCAATGGGGTACTACCGCTTTCCCTCTAACATAGCAACATGTTGTTTATTCAATTAGAACACTATGATGTTATATTCAAATCCATAGAAGCAATAATAAATATCATTGGATTTTCCAACTGATTACAATTCGATATTCTAACTGAAATGATATGATGTCAAAGCATGAACTATTCGAATAAAATTCATATTGCTATATTGAAAGCGTTCTTCAATTTGAATGTTGTCGCATTCAAATATATTGGCTAATTATTCAACATTTTTCAAATTGCTGAATTTCGATTACAACGACATGTTTTTATATTTGGAGGAAGACAGTAGTTCATATAGGTTATAAAGTAATAGACGAATAATTTAAATTAATACTACTTTTTTATGCTTTTGTCTTAATTTCATAATTATTCTCTTTACCAATTCAAATGGAATAATTAGTTTCATTGCTAATGGGTTGCCCCCAAATCTATATATCATAGGTAATGCGAGTAAAATGACCCCTTAAACTTTGAAAACATTCGACTCATTCAATAGGAAAACTTTTGGCACGAAACATAACTTTTGCCGTAAACCAATGATAAAGAGCCGAATAATATTTTAGCCAATCAGAAATTTCTGAACATTTTCTTGGCCAATATAGTTAAAACACTGCACTGTAGCTCAACTTTTACTGATCAAATCTACTTGGTTTCTTTTCTATAAATCTCAACTTAGCTCTTGCAATTGGTTTGCCTAAAATCCGCATTGAATGTAAAAATTAATCTCCACGGGTATTATGAAAAAGGGCCTTCTGTTAGATGAATCGAGTGCTAATACTCTGATGCTATAAATGCTACTAGTCATCACCAAAACGATTGAAAAAAACAGATATATGTAAAGCCAAAATCACCTTACCTGTTCATTAAACTCGGGAAGCGCATCATAATCCGTAACTGACCCATCAGCACCCAATTCTCCCCTATTCGGGACTGATTTCGACATAGTATTATCATGCTTATAGCCATTCAAAGCCAAAGGAAGATTTGATTCAATCGTAGATGAATCATCAACAAACGGTTCAGTTCCGATTTCACTGATACCATCAAAAGAAGAAAATTCAGGACTGGAACTTTTTATCAGTTCAGTTCCAGTTACAGATAGATCGCCCAACTGATCAAAATAAGATTTGTCTAAATCTGCATCAAGAACTGCTTGCTCGAAAGCTGCTAATTCAGCTGCATCGGTTCCAGAGTTCAAAATGGAAAAATCTGATTGGTCAGCAGTAATATCTTCAGCAACATTCTGTCTTGTTTTGCTTGAAATGCCCTTTGAACTGGCCTAAAAATGATGCAGAAAAATCCACTTAATTAAGTTATTCTACCTAATATAATACCTGTGCATTACAAACGAATTTTATATCGAGTAAACATTATCTTTTAATAATTTTAGTAAAAGTAATTCAATCAAAACACCAAGTAGTTGTACTTAAAAAGAGCTATATTCGAATATATTTATCAACTTTCAAAATCAGCAAAATTGAAAATAGTTTGAATATAACACATACGTATTCTATTCGGTGTAAGACTATACAGTATGTAAGCCACTACTTAATATGCAGCCTTTAATAACATTCTGTATACTTCCTCTTTATATTGAATTTCTTCTTATTTGTAGCTATGTTATTAGCAAATCATTCGATTTACAAAGTAATAGTTGATATAAGTACAGTAATTATAGGGGTATTGAGCAGGGTCCCACATAGACTAAGTTTGAGTGAATATTGAATAGCGATACTTCAATGCATGCTAGGAGAACACTTTATGCAAATAAAAATTTTGATGTACATGCACTTTGTGTACAAAAGCTTTTTTTTGTCGCCATTTAGTAATAAATATTAAAATTTACGGAATTTTTGGGGAATAAATTATTAATTTTTGTTGGCAAAGGTTTAGTGCACTCTACTATACACCTTTTTCAAGTATATGTATAGTAACCAATGCTAGGTAGAAGAATGAGAACTTAATACATTGTATAATGATACTGCAGCTTGAGTCTATACATTCTATCAACTTTCCTTTGTTCATGGCCGATACGACTAACACATCATAAAATACATTAAATAAGCTAAAATATGCAATGGCAGTAGTGCTTACGATTGAAATTGGAGACTTTTCTTGGAAGCTGTCTGAATCCAAGAATCGTTCCACTGAGAAATTTCCAAGTATTTCTGCATCAGCACTATTGAGAGTTCCTCCTATAGAGTCAGCCAGTAATTGTGCAGTCTTTGGCGCTAATAGCACACCATTTCGCCAATAACCACCCGCAACAAAAAGGTTCGAAACTTTTTGAAAAGGGCCCAAGATAGGATAAGTATCAGGCGTCACCGGCCGAAGCCCTGCCCAGGTCCTGCATATCTCAAATTCGGCCAAATCCGGACAAATTTTTGTGGCGCTATTAATTAATTGGGCCACTCCTTTCGGTGTGGTATACTGACTCCACACATTTTTTTCGACAGTTGCACCAATCACAATTCGGCCATCCCGTTTTGGGATTATGTATGCATCTTCTGCAAATAGTACACGCTTTGGAATGCCTGAAAATACATTTAACTTTTATTAATCCCTATACACACCATAGGTAGCAAAACAAAAAGGTAATCGCACAAAAAATTAGTGAGCCAATAGTATTTGAGATAAAAAGTACAAATAGGAAAAAAGAGTGGCAGCATATCTTATTTCAACTTGAAGTACTACTCCAGAACAACAATCAAGAGCAATGTCTATGGCAATGTCCTAGTACATACTAAAGAAATTAGAGAATTAATGGATGATGCGCACCTCATGCTAAATTGTTCAGTGAATTATTTGCTTATCATTGGCTAAGATATCACTTTGTGCAGCAAAAACTGAATTCCAAAATTTTTGTTGTACCTACTAACTAGAATGTCTATGGGTGCATTTCAATAATGGCTACTATGTCAAATATGCACAGTCCGAATAAATTAATACGAAATCATATAAAAGATAGCTAGCTGCTGAATCAATATAAACTAATATACAGGCATGTAATGAATAGCCAGCAATATAATTGAACAATGCGCAATTTAGTAAAGAATCAGGATTATTCGTAGAATCACTAGAGGCAAATGATTTTCTACGCCTTGAAGAAAGAGTATACGTTATAAGAAATAGTTTTATAATTATTAATAAACTCAATTTTAAAAGGTGCATAAGAAATACATGTCTATTAAATCATTTACTGGTACACACGGACGCATGTACCATTTTGAAAACTTACTCGAGTATTTTTCATATCCCGAGGGTGCCCGTAATGCCATCATTTGTCCTTTGTGAGCAGTCATTGGTACTGGTAACAATTCTGTCATCCATGCACCAGTCGCGCCTATTACTACTTCGCAGCTAATGTGACGTCCATCATTTAAAACTATAGCAGTTATTTTTGAACCTGATTGGTCAAAAATTATTCCGTTCGCAGAATATCCTTCTAAAACATGGACTCCCGAACTAATGGCAGCTTGTTCTAGAACATGATACAACGCTTGAGCATCTACATTCATGTCCTACGTAAAAAATCAAATTCGTTTATAATCAAAGAAATTAATTTTAAACATATAATGCTTAAACTCGGCTAAAAATAATTAAAATCGACTTGTATAAATATTTCAAATTGAAATTTTATTCCTTTCCTAGTATAATAGACAAGTACTGAATCTCTACAATGTGCACTGATTGTCCGAAATTTGTTCAAGTAAATAATCACATCAATGCTAAACATTACAAATCAATTAAAATTCATTTTAGAGCAGAAAATAGTCTGCATACTACAAAATTATATTTAAGCTAATTTTTGAAACCTGAGGGTACCACCAACCTCCGACTGCTTTATCGCTGATACTAGGCTCCATATTTAGTAATGAAACCTTATTCAACCAATGGCTTTGCCCCCCCTCTTTGGGGGGTTTCCACATATGTACAGCATCCCCTTCGAAGGCAGGGGCGAGAAACCCCCCGGCACTCCAAAATCCTGTATCTGGTCTACTTTTTTCTTTATTGATTCCCAATCCTGTGTACATTCAGACTTTATTTGTATCCTACTACTCTTTAGCAAAGTAATGTGCTCAACTTTTCTATAAAATTGTACCATTAATCTCATGACATTATCTTATTTTATTTATATAGAACAAACTTTGGATATAATGAATATGTATTTGGACCAGCAGAAATATTCTCTATATCCGAAAATCTAAAACTGAGCTTTGCGCAGTATGACCTTTTTGTTTATTTCTTATATGTGACAATTCATTTACAGCAAATTTGCTATATCCGAATTTTACTGTACAATGACAGATCATTTTGTAGCAATATGATCTACAAATCAATGTATGTTAAGTTGAATGTAAACATTAGTATTTAGATTAATTTTTACTAAATAATTTACTTGGCATGATATAATTGGCATGATATACGTATAATAAAAATGTAAAAGTGAAATACATATTTATACATAGCTATGGTATAAATTCTACATATTAAAATAATTTCAAATGCTAAGAAATTTTTTCAAATGCAGGGTAGTGCTAGTATATAATTGAAACACATTCCCCAGAAAATCAACCCATGTCCATGAACATAAATATGCAACAAATATGTACTAAAAATTCAACAGAAAGCTGAAAAATAATCAAAATCAATTCATTTGATAGGTGATTAGTCTATACAAATAATGACTTTCAAAAATTCTTCATTGGTGGCTCTGGAAACAAACCTATAGCTCAGTTTTAATTGCTTATCATATTCATACATTGATCAATGGTAGCATCAATCATTTCATTGCAAAAATGATACTATGATGTTATCCAAATTGACAAATACAATACATGGTATTACCTGTATCGCAATTTTTTTCCATTGAATTAATGAACTGAGTATATGATTGAGAAATTGTGCCCACCTGCCAAGTTTTCGACTGATTTAATCCAGTCACTGTACATATCTCTACTTGCTAAGCACAGATTTAAGTAAGCACTGCTCTCAAGACGTTCAGATTGAGGCGCAATCATCCCTCCAGCAGCATTTGATGCAGCTTCATTTTTGTTTCTTCTTAGAACTGTCACGTGCCTGAAATATAATTGCACACTAATATGAGCAACAGTGACACGCTAAATTAACCGCTAAATGAATCACTTGAGTCAAAATTTTAAGTGCATAGTTCTAGAACCAATTTCTTGGATTTATTTAGTCGTCATTTTTACCCAAATTTCATATATATTTTTAGTTTTAAATAAGGCTGGATTCATATTATATTGCTGATTTTCAAAGAAATAGTAAAGAAAAAACGTTTAGAAAGACTATAGTGATTTGATTACTAAAAAATCAGCTGAAAATCGTTCAATTAATCTATCTATAAAAAAAGTAAGTCAAAATAATGTTGATGCAAAACTGTTCAAACAACCTTCCTCGCTTTGCAAGTTCGAGTGCAGTGCTCAACCCTGCTAAGCCTCCTCCAATAACAACCACATCTCGTTTTAGGGTGCTTTCACCAAGCATTAAAGGCATCGAAATCGCTGATTGAGTGCGTTGACTTACTGAGCTCATAACATCTCTTCGAAATCCGTCAAGTACAAATGCTCTAGCGCAGTTCAACAAAATTAGACTAAAAGATTTTCTTTTGATAAGAATCCATAGCATCATGGTACTTTATTTTATTTTGCTTGTCTACGTTGAAAGGTAAATATTTTTATCTAGAAAGCAATCATTACATCAACCAAACCTTGACACGGTTCGCTTCAAAGTACATCAGGTCGGATCAATTTGAGCTTCCATCTGTTCAACAAATATCGAACATATTAATTGATCCGTATAATTCAACCTCTCGATAGTCAACCAGATGTCTACAATGAGATATTGTGCAAATCATAATCCGATAGATTAATCACTTTTTGACTTGCCAATCCAAAACCAATCAAATATTTTTAAAGCTCTTCTTACACTAAGTGGAAGCTGACTATGACAGCTCCAAATCATCTATCTATGACCCGAAGTTACTCTTATGCTCTGTAATTGAGAACTGGAGCCATCTGCTGGAGTCACATTCTCAAGTTCATTGTGACTACTTTTCATACCACAGCAAATTGTAATGCAGATCTATAAACACACTGTACCCACTATATAGTGTCCAATACACTAACTGAATTCCACTCAAGGGTTATTAGTATTGGGGTGGCTGGTAAAATTGAAAATTCTGCACATCAAATAAATTTCCTCTACACATATAATAGGAATTAGTTATACATTATGCTATCCATTATCATTTTATTAGTTTGTATGTACCTAAATTTAATTTGCCTGAATATACTTCCCTTCTCATTGTGTTCTTAAGATTCATTCTTGGCAACAAAGATACAATCTACTTAGCATACTGTAGTTACATGCTCTTTTATGTTTTTCTGTTCCACTATTTTTTGTTTGATTTTGAACAGCAATATTTTGTGGATCTGACTGTAAAAAATTAAAAAAAAATTAAATTAAAAATTATATCCCCTGTAAATAAACAAAATGAGTTGAAGATGCACAACACATTTACACTTCATCAGTATGCTGGCTCCACTACATGGAGTACATAACTGGATCTTGGAAAAAACATTGATGTTCACAGAAAAAGTAGGTGACTTATAATTTTGTATTTTTAAACAATCATCAGCACCTGTTTCTACACATCATTTACACCTGAAAAAATTGTTGAATTGCCACCAACAATATTCTCGAATGATTTCTAAAATCTAGACAATATGACTCCAAGGATTTATCATTTCAGTCAATGTTCTAGTACTCTTCTTCATTCTTGGTAAAGATTTTATAATCTTTTTCATCAACATTGCCAGGACCAATGGTCACATTTTCATAGTTTAGAGGCATGAAATTAAATGCTGTGGTAGAGATTTTGCTATATTCAAATTAAGTATATTACTTTGACCAATTGGGTCTTTCAGATCTCATCAATACAATTACATGAATATAAACAGAGAAGTAAAAACAAATCAAAAAGCACAAAATAAATGCACAAGAAATTATAGTGCATTAAGATGTATTGCAATATTTACTAGAAGGAATCCTGTTGAGGCAAAGACATGATTATTTTCATATAAGGCACTTTAAACTGAAAGTGGAATATGAAACAAAATTATACAGCAGTACAGCTAAAATTCTAGCAGGGTTATAATTTGATCAACCGATTCTCGATCTAAATCTGATATAAATCTCATAATACTAGATTGGATACATATTGAGGCCAGATTGTAAATTTGATGCTGACCTTTATAACAAACTAACTATAGATCAATCTGCCAAATCATATGATCTTGATAGGCAAATACAAAGTAGTCAAAAAGATAAATTTAATTACAGAAGAATCACAACTTGACAATTCTTATAGTTCTGCTTTATCACATCATAGTTAGGTCAACTTTTTATTTTACTTGTTAAAGGATTTGCATCGATTTACTATTTATCCTTATTCTAGCAAACCATTTTGCCATACATGTAAAAAAAATTAATTGATAGCACTTTTTGTAATGTTGCATTTTCCATATAAAAATCCAATGATTTTGTCCAAGTTCAAAGTATTTTAATTTCTAAGCAGAATATAAAAGCAGTGAAAAGTAATGCATTTGATGTACAATTTTGAAATTCATCGCTTTTGCAAATTTTTACTCAAAGCTGTTAAGTTTTATCTTTGTGTCATGAGCATTCCATACCCTATATTTAAAACTTTTTATAAAGTTTAACTTGTCCATATGGTTTCATCTTGGTTGGGCCTTTTTGTAGTGTTTTTATTGCTCTCATTTGGTCATAGGATAATACTTATCACTTTTTTGAACTTCAAAAGTACTTTAAATAATTGAACTGTAAACTTAAGTGTAATTTAGAAATAAGTTCAGTACATGGTATTTTTTTCAAGTATCAGAAAACTCTTGGTTTGCACTTATAAACAAAAAAGTCAAATGTTTCCCTGAAGGCACTATTTCCCTAAATGCACTGTTTCTTTACATTTAGCTTTTTAATGGTTTAGAGTGGTAAAAAAAAGAAAAAACTAATGAGGAAATATTTGTACTGATCACAAAGTATGCTAATGGACAAAAAAACTATAGGAGAGGTGCAACGAGCATTGAAAAAGTGCCAAAAAACGATGAGTGATAAAAAAAGTACTAGCATCACAAAAAAAAGCAACAAAAAAATACAAAGAAATACCCAGTTTAACTATTATATGCAATAAAATATATTTTGAAAGTTGGGTTTGCTTTATCTGTCAAAATTTTATGGTAGTACTGTTTTGTTCCAATTTAAATTGTATCTTATTAATCAATTATACCTTTCACTGTAAATAAATATATTTAACAGCGATACAAGATGAAGCATATTTAAAAAACACAAATTACTTTAGTTAACAATTTTTTACTCTCTAAAGTAATTTTACTTGTCATGATACTTAGCATGATAATCATACTAAATTCATTGCATCAATACCATGAATTCATTAAAAATCAATATTTACCTCTATTTCCGTCTTATTTCTCAAAATCTTTATGCACTACATTTATCACTTTCCAGAGTACAATGCTGCATGCAAGATTAAATATTTTTGTGTCACAGTTATGTCTTATCTTGGTTCATTTTTCTTTTGTTAGTTTTTGTTGCGTGCTTTTTTTCTTTGGCTTGCAATAATCATTGTATCATAGAACTTTTAAATCTATTTCACATCATTCTTTCATGATTAGAATGAGTGTGGCACTTTTTCTTCTGCACTTGTATCTATTCTTTTTATTGCTTGACTTTCTTGATTTAATCTCCACATTTGCTGAATTTTTCTCAAAAATTGGCCAACTTTGCAATGGTTAGTTTTCTTGTCATTTGCACTTGATCCTCCAATTATTCTTATTTTATCTTGATTAATATTTTTCATTTTCATGTCAAATATCTGGTATCAAACATCCTTGTAGGTTTTTCGATATTTTTTACTGTAGCGTTAATTTTCTATTCCAGTTTTATTTACAAGTTTTTGCATTTTAAGACATTTCAGTATTTTATCTTTTATTTACATGCTTTTATTCATTTTTACTTTACTTTAATTTTGACAAGGTAGTAATATTTGTTAGCTTAGCATTATATTTGTTCAAGCAAGTTCTAAATTAGGGGTCTAGTGCATTCCATCTTGCAAGCTAAAATAAAAGCTTTGACTTACTAGGCAAGGTATTGCTTTGTGGGTGCAGCACTTTTTTATGTGGTTATTGCAAGGCAAAATGTTGGATTAAATACTAGTCTAGTAAATATTTTGCACAATTCGATTATTTTCAACAATCACTTAATGAAACTACTGTACTTGAGTTTCTTATTCTTGATCAACTGAAGGACCTTGAATACAGATAGGGCAATAAACAAATACTTATGCACATCTCAAGTCCTACAAACAGGTATTTACGCTGTTTTTATTATTATCATAAGTGATAGACAAAAGAGCACTATCATTAAGGCCTTGTAACAATGCTATTCTATTCTTTTCAAGGAATTTTAAATAAAAAAACAAGTTACATAGCTGTAAAATAAAATAAGTATGCATTCACTTTTTGCAGTACTTTCTAAGTTCAAATAGCAAGGATTACTATTTCATTTATCTGATATAGTTTGCTTTTGAGGTCTTAAATCAACTAAACTTGGCTTGTGGCTTTATACCTTTTATTGCTTATCATTTATTTATATTATGTATTAAGCTGCATGTTCAATAGCAGTAAGATTAAGAACAGCTGTATTTCCTACACCAATTATATTGTATTAGCAAATATTTTGAAAAAGAATAGTTCCCACTATCAAATCCCTGGTCAATTTTGGACTTATGTTAACTAATATTTTAGATAAGAGCAAATCGAAAGCTTCCGGTGGACGTACCTATATTTTAGATGATGGCTTTATTGTCTATATAAATATTCTACTTGTATATTTTTTTCTCCAGTCTCACCAGTACCTTATAGATGATATTATATAAAACTATTACAGTCATAGCCAAGATGACCAACATAATTACATATTAGCAAAATACAACACCAAATAAAAAATTTGGATAGTAATTGTAATTATTATCTTAGGAATTCTCTATATTTTCCAATGGAACCATATTTTTGTTCGCAGCTCGCTCTAAGGGAAAATCATAGAGCCGATATATATTCTTATATTTTCGAATTTCGGAGCGGAAATTAATATTTAAATTTTTCAACAACCCAGTCCCTATATCGTAGACCCAACCGTGGATTCGGGGGAATGATTCTGTGGCCTAAAAGACAGCAAAAAAGCAAGTTTTTTCAAAGCGAAAGACATTCTATGAAAATAGTCCTGTGCGTTAAATAATATATTGAACAGTTCAAGGTGATCCAGCTTCTGCATATGAAAATTTTATGGAATCCTATAGAAAAGAAACTCATAAGTCATTTAAAGCTATTATTTATTTGTATTTTCAAAGAAAAAAAATGAAACCTAAAAGCAGCTCCCAATTTGAAATAGGTAAAATTCGAATGGATAATGGTTTGAATCATTATGTACAACTCGATACCAAACGGATCACTGTAGGTTATTGATTGAGAGTCTTATCTGTCATCAACGGCAGGTCCCATAAGTGTTAAAAATGACGATTCGAAATAGTATGCAAAGCAGTCGCTTACATAATAGTAGTCTATTATATGTTATACTTGGCATTCAAATCTGAACTATAAGAGTTGATTTATAGTGATATGATCTGTAATTGCAATTCAAATCACTGCCACTTTTTTTTCATTTACCATAATTTCTATAAATGCCTACAGTTTTACTAAAAATTACAACAATTTAATGATTCCATGAACTTCCTGCAAATAACTCAGAATGAATACCAAGCACATTGCAATGACAATAACTGCACTAAAACAAAACTGTCATGTTTACTTAAATCAGCAAAAACTTTTAAAATATTGCAAATTTAGAGTACCTATAGAATTATAATTTTTACTGACAGTCATGATGTTAATGTAAAGTCCATTTCTATTGTCGAAGGAAAGTATCATACCTTGACTCATAAATCTGAGAATGATGATGAGTCTTGAGTCACAAATTTGGACTTCAGATAGACCATAGCCATTATCAGTGCTACATTTGACTCTAGTGGCATAAGACTCACCACCATTCTCAGATTTATCAGCCAAGGCATGATGACAATTATAATGTTAAGAGACAGCCACAATAGTAACGTACGGTCAAAATGGTAACACGCAGTCGTAATTGTAACGCACAGTTGTAATTGTAATGCACAGTCGTGATGTTAACAGACAGTCATAGTGTTATCGGACAGTAATGATATTATTGGATGGTCGCGACGAAAAACTAAAAGTCATAATATAATCAATACTAACCTGTTTTTTCTGAACGATTGGGTTAGCAAATAAACTCATACAAGCTTCTTGCACGTTTAGCTCGACTAATCGCTGGTGGCGCTCTTCTGCAGAATCTATTTTGGAGAGCTCTGACTGGTGCAAACGCTGAATGTTTCTAATGTGAAGTAACCAGTGCTCCAGCAATCCTAAATTTAAAATTACGATGCAAATAAAAAATATTTTATGTGTTGTTAAAAGTTGGAAATAAAATGTAACGAACAAATTAGTATTATCACAATTATATTTGACTATATCTATTTATACATTAAATTTGTACTGGTGAAACACTGATGATACCTATGATTATGGCTACTTGGAATATTGCGTATTCTAGAATGTTATATATTGTTCAAAAATCTTCTACAATTGTTCTAGAATATATTCATATCGAAGTATAGACTTTTGAAAATAATACTAGAAGCTATCAATAGATTAGCTCTATTCTTTACACTATGATACCACAGATAATTCTCATTGAACTGTTGGAGCAAACTGTACCCAAAGCTACCAATGGCGCATTTTCATAGAGTCATAGTAGCTAACAACTTGACCAGCAATGTATTTAATAAATATAACAAATAATTCCATGTATAATTTTTAATATTCGAATTTGGATTGTCAGTAAAAAAACTCTACATACAGACATTGTTTTAATAAAATAATGGACCTAGCAAAAATCTGCATTAACTGAATTTTCACCCGCAATGTTAGAAATTTGATGAAACTGCATTAATGCGTTAATCTAAAACTCACAAATTGATGTATAACTGTGCAAATGTATATATAAACGATATATGTGCAATTTTTTTACAGAAAAGTTACCATGATCAGTGTTTTCCATTGCTGCTCTAACCCCACCGCATCCGTAATGTCCACACACAATGATATCAGTAACCTAGTTATATAAATAAATAAGAATGAATTGTTGCAAATATTTTTACCTTTCAGAAATAATTCTGAAATAGGATCTTTCCACAAAATTTAACTCATTGTGAGCTGATGTGCGTCACTGAAGCATAAGTTTGTCCTAAGAAATCTTTTTGCAAGCATTTCTACATTTACCCCAATGTATTTGTTCTAAACAAAAGGTAATACTAAATTTTACATACATATAGGAATATACATTTTTATCTGAAAAGAATAGTTTTTTGAGCATATTTCCATAACTGTGGCCTTTCGTTTGAGATACAATTCTAGTGACAATGCCTGTCTATTTTTTCACTAAGAGTCCATTAATTGCTCATTTAATTCTTCTTTTCGTTTAAAAATCATGTGTGCATGACATTTTTTAACTTGAGGAATGGCTTTTCATTAAAATTATGGTGCATTGTATTAACAAATTAATCAATTCATACTTAATTTTTTTCATTGCTCCTTTTAAGTAGAAGTCGACGAGGAACTATTCTTCCAAGAGACAAAATAGACATGAAGAGCTTCATATGTTACAATTTACTAAAAAACTAACTCTAACAAAAAATAACATATTTATAATATAAACCTCCAAAACTTCTACAGCGTAAGTAAGCACTGATAGCAGAGAAAAGTCTGTGTTAATGCATAAATTTGCAACATTTCTGTGGACGAATAGCTCCCCTGTCGTCAAACCTAGCATATTTTGCGCAGGCACTCGACTGTCACTGCATCCAATGTACAAATACTTAGGAGCCTAAAATAAAAATAAACGAAGATAACTAAACAAATTTAGTATGTTTGATTTGAAAAAACGATTCATATATCCAATATATATGTAAATGAACAAACATAACGATAAATTAGTAACATAATACATATTATTAAAAAAATTGATTAAGTATAATTGCTATAAAATCGCATCTTAAAAATTAAAAATTTATGATGATTACAATGGAAAATTGATAATGGCATAAGTAACTGTTTCGAAAAAATTCTATTTCCAAAACCACTTGTAACAATAACATGTTGCGTTTAAACTTTTTATTTTGAAAATGAGGTGACATTATTGTCTCTAAGGAATCCTGGCACGTATCTAATCATCTACACATGTTAAACTGCTGGTTTTCTACGATTCTTTCATTAGCGAGGAAAAGAACGACTTAAGCATTAATTAGTACGAAGAAAATAATCGATTTCCGAAAGAATTTTCAACAATCGTGTATTTTAACCTGTGCATGCTTTAGTCTGTCGAATACATCAGGATCAGCTTCAGTGACCTCTTTCACCCATCTCTTGTTACTCTCAAAAATATGATCTAACGACCCGTCATTATGCCAAATGCTTTTTACCCTTTCATATGAAGTGGTATCTGATCCATTGAGGTCGTCTGACATATGTATGAAAGACTGTCGGGCAAGGTGACATCGAGACGTAAACCCTCGGTAGATGGAAAATGAATTCGAAGAGTTGAAGAGAGCGACAGCGATCAAAAGATAAAGCATCATTAATATTGATACTATTTGCTACGAAATGATGTCGATGTTGGAGAAGCATGAAATGCTCACTAGCTGCCTTTCGCAAAAATGATGACACAAGTTCAATGACCCAATGGAATTTTTTTACCGACATTGATCTCATTCATTGTCACAATATTTGTTAGCAGTCAAAGTTGGCAGATAGCATTTGCTAGCTGTTGCTACTATATAAATTGTCACTTCATAGGACTGTATAGTAAATGACACATAATAGCTCTCCTTTTCAGATCAAATAAATATTAGTGAAATTTAAAAAGTTACATTATTACAAGCTTGAATTCTGTAAAAAGCCCGAAAGTACTATATTTATGCCATCAAAGAAATCGGCAAGATGTAGAAACAATCAACATCAATAACATTCTATGGTAGAAGATCTTTCGTATATACTATAGTCAAGTCTTTCTTGAGTACAAGGGTATGCAGCCAATATTTGGTAACCCATAAGACACTGCTAACTCAAGATTTGTTAATTCAAGAGAGATTAGGCTGTACACAGTATGAAACTGGCTGCATTATAGTTCTTTTGACATATTTACAAGGAAAGTAATTTTTAAAGTACTGAAAGGGAGCATAATTTCTTTGGAGGAATTACTAAGCCTTCATACTGCCTTTGATGACTGAATCAATACTGCAATTGATATCAACTATAATACTGAACCAAGAATAATGCTGTTAGGAATTAACTTTCTTGGGATTAAATCTGTTTTTATAGCTGCAGTCAGTTTCATTTACGACGTTCCAAGTGAATTGGCTGCACAGATGCTAGAGTTATGTATTTTGCTGTGTTGATTGAGTTAGCTCACTTCTATCAACACAATTACTGCATGATAAATATACACATTTCTGTCACAGTTTCTTGTGCTTTGTATTTCATGCTTCTAACAAATGGACAATTATATAGCACCAAGAAATTGAGTCAAAAGTTAAGATTATGAAAAGGATCGAGGTTCTGCTGGAGATGAAATTCCATTTCATGACGTGAGACCTACGAAGTTCTAATTGATTCTAATTATTTTTATAAGCAGAAACTAGCAAACACTAAAATCAAATGTCAAAAGCTTTTCAGAGCACTATCTAGAGAGCTTACTAATCTTCATGAAAAGCAACTCTGCTTGTATAATTGCTTCAATTACCAGATCTAACATTTTACTAAAGGAAAATTTTATTTTCTAATTTTTGATACAATGGGAGCCTAATCTGTCAATCCCACTGAAACTGGCAAGGTACTGTGATTTTACTCCAATTAATCAAGGGACAAGCAATTTTTTATTTTAAAGAAAAAAATATAAATAATTTCCACAAATTTGAATTGCAACTATCGAGTCGAAAAATTAGCATCTGATTTTGTAGAAACTGTAACTCAGAGTAAACACCAATTTATTTTCATACGAACTTAGCTAAAATTCTAAAGTACTGAATACAGCTGTCACTAGATGAACTATTTTGATTTTTGTAAGCGGATTACCACCAGGGCAGTAAATATATCTTCAGATACAATAGTTGTTGAACTATACCTGAAGATAATTATTGCCATTCAATAGCTCTAAAACAAGGTCAGTAAGATATCTCATAGAAGTCTATCAATAAGTGAAATCTCTTTTTTATTTCATAATTTTTTGGTATGTGAGAAATTCCATTGAACTAGAACACATATTCAAAGAGGGGTAGATATAAAGCACCTTTGAAGGACTCGATACGTCTCAAAATTTTTTTGAGGTCAAGCATAAAATTCAAAAATAAATTATTCTGGCAATTTTTAGTGGGCGATAAGTAAATTTGTCAGTATATTCCCATAATTTACAAACCTACTTTTCGAATCCAACTCTAGCAACAGCTCAGTAGAATTTCAAAATCTGATTTGATAATGTTGAATTAATTCCAATGTCAGAACATCGTTAATTTTACTTTAAGTAGGTACACCATGAAAATATTAACGTCAAAGTAAAATGCCAAGATCGCATACATACAGACGTTAATAGTAATCGGTAATGAGGGGATATGTGCTAGTCAAGTTCAATAACGATTACAGGTTATTTTTCAAAAACAACACCATTTTTTTGTTCGAATACCACTCCAGGGAGTTATATTCGGTGGAACATGCTACTTGTAATTTTTAGTTTCAAATAAGCATGAAAATTGATCCGCACATTTCAGCATAATCTTTTCAAAGTTTCTACAGATTAGACACATTCCAAGTTCTATCTAATGAATATTTGTTGATGGCATATAAATTTATCTCGGAGTTTGATGTTTTTGTTGTCCGCGTGTCATAGCCGGCGATATCGGCGACAAATTTTGATAAAAATTTTGTTGTCCTTGTCCTGAAAATCGATTTGGGGTTTCCTCAACAGGAGGCCGTGCAGGTGGAGGAGCCATTTCATTTTCTTTTTTAGATTTATAAAAGTAGTATCCAACAAGAACCAGGAAGGTGAAAGCAATCAAAGGTATCAAAGTCTCCTTACCTACGATAATTTGAAAAAAAAAGAATATGCAGAAGAGAAATAAAGTCGAATCATATATAAATATTTTGGTTGATTTTATTAGCACCCTCTCCATTTTTCACAATTTTTATTCATTCAGCATGCATAAAAATACTATTCTGAAAGATATTTTCGATGTAATAATTTCAGTAGTAACAGTTTCTCTTGGATTAGCATTCTCTATTTGCTTGACTTTTTTTGCTCGATATTCTCTATTGAGTCTTTAAGAATTGCATTCTCTACTAAGCTAACAATAACATTTTTCACATTGAACTAACACTTTCCATCAACGAATATATATCAAGAGAGACTAGTCTGGCTGAAAGATATGTAAATTAAAATATCAGTATATTTTACAATATAATAAATAGGCAAACTTTTCCATGTGCAGGTAACATTTAATAGAATTTCTACATTCTTTGATCCTGAAAGATAACACATTCATAAATGCCTTTATTTGCCTCCCCCCTTTAGTTCAACAGGTGTACACATTAAACTCTAGGCAGAATTCATTTTTAGCAACGTTATCTTCATAACGAATTAACGGAAAGTAGCACTTGTCAACTTCAATTATTGCATGTAATGAATTTGGATATAAGAATTTAATGTGTTGTTTCCAACAGATTCTTCTATCCTAAAAGTACTGTATTAATGACCCCGGAAATTTGTCACAAATGAAAAGTTATACATAAATTATTAATATGTATGCATATAATAAAAATAGTAACCGTGATGACAGTGCATAATTTAGGCCACAAAATGTTAATTGAAAAATCTTTTAACCTTTCAGAAATTATTCTGAAATATAACCTTTTGACAAAATTGAACTTTTTGAGTGGAAAAGTGATCAAAAATTCATTTTTCCATTGAAGTTATCTTCCATTAAAAAATGAAATAATTATTGCATTATCTTTAATTAATGGACAAGCAAACTACAAGTTATTTCCTATACATTTAAAGCTATGTAGCATAAATTTCAGTTAAAAAATATTGACTTACTTGAAAATGTAAGAACATCTGTATCTGCTCCTATAATACACTAGAGACAAAAATTATGTATTAAAAGATTAAAAAAATGCGCTTAAAGATTAGAATATTATTTATAAATATTATTTGATTCTATATGCAAAAAATATCTCAACAATCTCTTAAAAAAGACAATAAAAGTGCGTATTCAAAGATGTCATGAAGACAGCAAAATTGCACACATTATTTTACCATTAATTACAAAGAATATCTCTACTAAAAAATGAAAATATGCAAGAAAACATGGCATAAACTGACCTCAAAAACTACGATAATATGTATGTTATCTTATTGAATGGCAATTTTGGTAGTATCGCTACAAGCATAACCAGCTAGTCTGAAGTTGGAGTAAGTAAAAAATTGTCCAGAACACAATCTATAGTGTTACTGCATAGTGTTTACAATTAGCATCTACAAAATACTATACTTTAGAGTCGAAACATTCAAATTTATATATATAAAAATGTAGCAAATTCAAATTTGAAATATATATATGCACACCTTGGCTACTGAAGAATCTTGAGGAACATATGAACTACTCGGATTGGAATTGAATGAAGAAATCTGTAATAAAAAAACAAAAATAAATATTCATTTATGTACGTATTTATATTACACTATAAAAAAGACATTTAAAAAACAGAACTGCTCACTTTGAGAACAATTACTTCAAAAGCAAATAATTATTTTTGCACAATCATTTGTTCAAATATGGCAATAAAAAATAATTTGTTCTAGTATATTTCAGCTAATTAACAAACCCAAAAGTTAAAAAAGTAATTGCATATCTTATATATATATCATATATAATAAACTTCGGATGTAACGAATTTGTTAGGATCACTGAATTCATTCGATTTATCCAAAATTTGTTGTATCCAAAAATCTGAAGTTGAACTTCGCACAATATGAGTTTTTACTTGATTTTTTAATTGAGAGTACTTTAAGAGAAAATGAATTAATTAAAGGCAAATTCATTCATTATTGCTCAAGTTTACAATGCATACATTATCTTGATATTGGTATAGCTCTAACACTTTCAGAACAAAATGATTCAATATCATGGGAAATCCGACTAAAAATAATTTCATGCTGCCATATCATCAGCACTCCAAAAACCGAATGCGTTATTATTTCCATCGAGTTAAGCCAATTTTATCCGTTTACCCCCTTTTTATTTCAATGTAGAGATTTGTATCTTAATATAAGATTATTTTTAGAGATAAATTGTATGAATATATACGCAGCAAATGTCAGATACAATGAACTCGATTTTTACAAATTTTCACTTATAAAGAATAAACAAATAGTATGCTGTACCTAGTTCAACTTTAGATTTTTGGATGTAACAAATTAATTTGGTGCCTCCAACAGATTCGATAGATCTTAGATTAAATACATTTTTTTATTGAAAAAATTAATTTCTGTACCATTCTTTGTTCTACTTCACGAACGGCAGCAGTAACTTCATTTGCACAATCATTTCTAGGGCATTTTGGACACGGGCGATTCTGATTGGCCGAATCAAATTTTAGCCTATTTTCCTTTTTCAATGAAATATACTCTCCATATTCTTCGAGACTCATTTCGTTTATAACGACAGTGCGAAATACAGTTTCAGCGCGATTTCCTGAGTCGTCCGTCACATCATAAGGAATTCGCCACTCAAATGGACCATCTCTAATTGAAATAAAAAAGTAAATGATACTCTACATAAGGAAAAATTACATGAATTATTTTTTATGAAAATTTTTCAACAGACTGATTTTTTTTAATTTATGCAAAGTTTTAAAATACAGTAAACTTCAGATGTAACGAATCTATCAGGACCACCAGGAATTCAATACGTCCAAAATTCGTTACATATAAAGTTTGACCCAAAATTTGGCACGATGTGACTTTTTCATTTAGTCATTATCGGTGAAACTTAATTACATCCAAAGTATAGTGTTTTAGTTTCTATACATATATGTATGTCACCTAATAGGGGCACCAGTGAATACTAATGGAGTAACATCCACAATATGCCCGCCACCAATGTCATCATAAGCCTTAACACATGACCCGTCAACACCATCGCATAGTCCTTTTCCATCTAACCAACATAAAATGCATTGAAAAAATAAATTACAATCATATAGGACTTGTATTGATTTAGTCTTCAAAATGGCTTTTATATTGGCATTAATAACCATAACTGCCCTATATAGTCGTAAAATATTTGAAATTATTCTGTTTATTGCAATAATGGGAGGATACCATCAACATTTAAATATGCAAGTACTGAATTACATAAGTACATTTAGTTTTTCTAGTACCTCTTGACACCCTTTAGCAAAATTTGAAGCAAAAGATTCCATGTAACAAATAGTCAAGTTCAAGATTATTTAGTGAATATAGCCGATTTTGTGAAAAATGATGTTGCTACCATCTTCCCTCGAATAAGGCATATATCAAAGTTCAGACTCCATCAACTAACTAACTGTTCTTTTATGTATTTAAGAATGACAGTAAAAATATCGAATCTTAATTCAATGAGAAAATAAGAGAAATCCCACGGCAAGGTAATATAATTGAAATAATAGCAGAATATACGATAAATATAGAGGTATCAAAGTCTTCTGAATGTTATATGTTAACAATAGCATCAGTGTTATACGATAGCATTTTAGTTTATATAGATGCTCACCAGTTGACTATACATGTATAATATAATATCCTATATTGAAAGGTAATCATAAAATTATCATTGAATATTGTTCTGGAATAATTTTAAGTTGAAGTTGAATATTGCAATTTTTCGATATTAGTAGTTTTCTCTCCATTTTCTGTGAGTTTTCTTTCCTTAAGATTATAACATAAGAACTTGAGCAAATACACCAAATGACTTACCAGTCTCTTTGATTAGCATCGATAACTCGCTTTCCCAGTCTCTAGTATACGGCTTTCCTAGTCGGCCTAATAATCCTTCACATTTACACACTCTGAAGCATATAACATATATCGACTATAAAAATATCATCAGAATCATTCAAATACGACACCCCAGGGTTCAAATCTTTACTCATGCATAAGCGTATAGCATAGCAATCGATTATAGTTAACTAAAAAAACCTGTTGTCTTCATCCATATACGATTCTCAAGCGTTCAATTTTTACACAATAAGAAGCATTGAGAATAAAATTAACTCAATTTAATTGAAAACTTGAGACCATTTTCATATGAATCGAACATTCTAGAGTTAAATTCTTTCTGACGCTCTAGTCGATTAAAATCAGATAGACATGTTCATCCGAATACAACGCCACATAGAGTTCAATTCAAATACAACATCATCCTAAACCTACATCGCAATATAGCACTATGACAGCAATTTTATTGATATATTTACTTGATCTTGATAAATAAACTATATAGATTTTCATTCTAATTCAAGTTTATAAACAATAACACTTAGAAAAGACTGCATTTCTGGATAACCTCGAATATAACACAATGGCATTATATTAGAATATGTTGCTTACTTGAATTCCATTCGCGGGCTTCCTTGCAATTCGATTACTGGAGCACAACTATCTCGACATCCAGTTCCACTAATATATCCCTGAAGCATATATATATATATATTGTTTGTCAGCTCTTATTTCCTGATATACTTTTGTTAGAAGCTTAAATGGTTTTTACTAGAATCAAGCATAATATTGTATGCACATAATGATTTGTAACCTTGTAATATAACTTGATAATGGTTTTGTATTTGTTGAAAATATATAATACTAATTGTTTTTAGCAGCAGTTTCATGTCTTCTCTCCATCATCACAAATCAGAATGCTGAAATCATTAGGATAGCATGGCTAAAATTATAAAACATGTATTTTCCTCTTTTTCGATCTCAGGAGAAATTGGAACTCAAATATCAACAATTTGAAAATATCACATAAAAGTCGATATCAGTAAATTGATATTTCATGCAATAACAAATGGATATGATGTTGTCTGTATCGGCAATACCCACTGAGAGCATTATTCATGTCAACGATAGCGCTAGCCATTCATTATATGTCAACATACTGACTAGTTTACTATACATATCTAATATAGTAGCTTTTATTGTAGTACAGCCATAGAAATTGTTCTCAGAATATAGTTCTGGAACAATCTTAAGTTACGTATTTTGTATGGTTCACAATTAATATAAAAAATTCTGTTTTATCTATGCATACTTCTTCTATTCTTAAGATTCCTCTATAAGAAACTTTAATCGATCAATATCTAAATGAATCTTGACGTGTCATCTGTATTATCTACCACATATCGTTTATTGTGCTTTACATTTAAACAATGACAGATAAATCTATGCGCAGAAAGTATGTTCACGACTATCTACAAATTACTGAGTTCCACAAGATGGTACATATGTATATTGATATCGGCTACTGTAATGAATGATTTGACGATCAATAAAGTGTATATCTATCAAATTCTTGAGTTTCGCAAGTTAATATATATACATATATACCATGGGTGCTTCGCCATTGCTAAAAAGAGCAGGTACAAATCCATCGCCTGTAGTACACTTAGGACATTGACACGTGTAGCTTCCAATTGTATTTATGCATTTTGCTAATGGATGGCATCTAGGTCTACAGTCATCGCACTCTATTGATGAGCGAGAGACCGAACCTGCACATTATAAAGATGTTGGAATTTTAAGTATTTTTTACTATTGTTTACAATATTTATGATATAGACTCAATTAAAGTCTGCAGTCATCATGCTTATATACATTCATATAATTAGCTATTACAGAAAGTGTAGATACTAAGTATGCGTTTATTGGAAATGGAAGAGGTGACCACTATGATACATGTATCCATAGGTAGAATATACATACATCTATTGATTTACTTGTTTGTGGATATATGGTTACGAATATGTATGAATAGATAAATGCATGTACACACCAATTGGAAAAGGAGGAAGCGAGCATTCATCTACATCTTCAACAACAACTCTTCGAGTAATGCGCTGATACGGCGGTGAGGTCCAAGGTGTCTACACAAACAAAAAATTGAAATGATTTAAATTCCCAAGTTCAAAAAATTTCCTCATATCACTGTAACAAATGTTATTCTGTTATTGTTACAAATACTATCATGTTACTTTTATAAAAAATGCGACAATACTTCTATTACAAACCTAACCATATTACTAAAGATTACACGCAATCTAGCTATAATAACAATTGCAGTAACGTGAGTTATTAATAATAGTTACAATAGCCGTTACGAACATTCTCAATTATAGTAACAAATAGGCCGTATAACAAATAATGCATCGCTTTAGAGCAATGGACATTGTGTTATAGTAACAACTGCCATACTAAATGATATTATGCTATTAGTAACAACGGCAATGACAAATGTTTTCTTGTTATAGTAAAGAAGGCAGTAATTTATGTTAATATGTTATAGTAACAATTGCTGCATATAGCACTATTGTATTATAGTAACAATGACTCTAACTACTGCCAATATCATGCAACAAATGTTTCAACTAGTGTTATTACGTTATGGTAACTACGGCCCTAACAAATGTAATTGAGTTACGGTAACAATGATAACGTGTATGATGATATAGCCTATATGATATAACGGTATAAATAGTATATACCTGTACAGTGTAATTGACTTCATAATCTCCCATGGATCTCAAACAAGCTCCTAATGGTTTCGAATACTCAACCTATATTAAATATACATATATGTATTTTTTTTCAATAATTAATATTTTTGTATTTTAAGCAAACTTTAAAAAATATTGTAAAAATGATATGTAAAACTACAGTATGTAAAAGGAAGAATTTGTCCTAGTACTTGCCGACAACCATTCAAGATTGTTATAATTTGATAACTAGTGCACGAATACGACACAAAACTTAAAGTTAATAATTCAAAGAGATGAGCATGAGAACCCTACATTATCCACGGAATTTATAGAGCATAAAAATATCCCTAAATCATTGGTCTATTAGTGAAGGCCTCATCAAAGCAAACTGAATTCAAACCATTTCATTGGATGTTTATATTCCGTATAATTTTACAAATTACCCAGAATGACTCTAAACACAGTTCACCCTTACAGTTTAGAGTGAATAATTATAGAATATATGAAATCAGATAAAGTTGAATAAAATCTTGAAGCACTTCATTATCCATGGAAAAATAATTTTAATTATTATGCTCTTTCAAAAAGTAAAAAATTACAATGGATTTTAAATTTATGATCGAAATAAGTCAACTCACTCCAAAGGTTATTTTCCATGTTTTATGTAAAATGGGTTTAAAAAAGAACTGCTAAAAAAATAATGTTGCAATATATGAATGGAGTTTTTAGCACATGCAAGCAGTTCAACAGTTATAGATAACGATTAAATTTCATAGAAATATTTAGCTAAGTAAATTGAATTTATATGTATATGAAGAAAAAACTTTTCGATATCAGAAAAAAATGTCATGAACTTCTATAATAAAGTATGCATGCGTGCATACCTCTAAGCTTCTTCCATACTCCTCACTGTTTTCATCAATTATCTTCAACCCTAACTCTTCGTAAGCATCGCACTAACAAAAAAATGTTAACATTTTACATCAATTTAGAACGAAATCTTTTATCCTTCCATAGCTAGCTATACAAGAGGACTAGCTATAGCTGCATAAAGATTGCAGAAAAAATAGCCAGCAATAGCGTCTGTAAATAGTATGCAGAAATGAAATTGCTAGCTAAAGCTGCATATAGATGGTAGATCAACAAAAATAAGTAGCCCTTGCTAGATCAACAGCAGCTGAAAGACTGAATTACTTTCATAAACTTTGACAATATCAGCGTACGTATATATAATTTGAAAAATACTTACAAATATTTGATAAAACATATTGATTTGTTATCCATTCATCAAGGCATGTTGCTCTAGACCAATTACAAAGCATATGCGGTATATTTCGATTTGAGGCTTATTAAAAAACTCATTTAAAAAAGTAAAACGATTTTCTGAAAGGGCGAACAAAGGTATCCATAATCCAATCAAAAAAATTTCTGGACAGACTTAGTATTAGGAGTCTAAAAAAATTGTATCCACAAATGTAAGAACTAAATGTGGAGCAATTGCATTTAATTTTGGATAAAATAATTTATATATATATATATCTTGCTGCAATTTTTCAAGCTCAACAAAACAGAAATAAAATTCGTATTGGTTTATTCTGATTTTTTAAGCATCCTTGCTGTAGTATTGGATTTTAAAGGTTTTCTTACTTGAGTTAACTTCAATAGTATGATTTTTCATTTCTCTAAATTAAACACTTTTTCATCTATATTTTTACCTGCTTTAAATACATAGGATTAGGCCCAGATACACTCATAAGAGGCAACGTTTCATCCACACATCCAAATTTCTCAACAAACTACAAAAAATACAGCAAGCAAATATTTGAAATGATAATCCAAATTATAATAATAAAGAAAAAGTAAACCACTAAAATCGACCATACAGTTTTCGGAGCGCTGATGATGTAGAGCACAGTGCAAGTTTGATATCGGCTTCTGTAGAAATAGATTTGGAAATTTTTTCTGAAAGGTCATTAAAGATCTTGACCAAAGAGCAAAAAAGGAAAAAAAATCAAGAAATGGATATTTCAAATTGAAGGCTTTAGAGATGCTTCAGGAATAACTCTAAAGAGAGCTTCAAGTAATGATTGTTGTAGCACCAACAAGGCAAATGTCACTACACAAACACAGGCAACCGAAGTGCAGATTCGTGGATGCCAGAACGAAGCTAATATCTTAAATAAAACTTTGAAGTCTCGCTCTAACATTGCAAGTTTGGTAGATCACATATCACATGATACATGAAGGTTAATTGCATTTACAGAATTAACAGATTATGGGGTAGATTCTATAAGGTATTATGATACGTTGCATAGGAAAGAATAAATAGATACTGAAATGTGAATATGAAAACCAATAAATATGTTAGCATACATACATACATTATATAAACATATATAAGTATTTATATATATATATATATAGATATATATTTATGCACGCACATATGAACACAGTCAGATTCACAAATACATATGGATATAAGTATCTTCTCATACCTTAAATCCGGTTTTGCACTTGCATTTAGCAGTAGTGTTGTTTGCGCTTCTGATACATTCTGAATTCCTCCCACAATTTTTCTCATAACAAGGATCTACCTGTATACATAATATAAAAAATAATTCAACATCTTCATATCCATTGCAATATTTTATTTACAAACATGCATTTTTATGATTTTTTGTCTCAAAATTTATAGTAAATCAATAATATGAATAATTGTATAACTCTCCCAAAAAATATTCGAAGAGCAAATAGTGCGAAAAAAGAACGCTTTCATAATTAGAATAACTATTTTTCTAGAATATCAATCGAAACTAACAAAATTTGATTCCATAAAAATATTCAATTTTTACATATTTAGCAATATCTGTATGAATTTGACCTTTCTTATATGAACAAAATAAAAATTTGTTTAGATATATCTAATATACATAAATTTGAATTTATGGATAATTTCAATTGTTAGTATATATATACATAATATGTACTTGTATAAAAATGTAAATATCAATCCATATATTACAAATCAATTTATATATTCAACTAAAGAAAAAATTTTATTGAAATTTAAACTCATAAAAAAAACGTATTTTCAAATACATAGTATTATTTAAAAAATTATTTTGGAGATGATAACAGTGAATATCTGAATGTATACCTGCATAGATTGACATCCACATATATCAGGAATATCAACGAGAAACTCATGCTTCGGGGTGACCCATAAAATTGGCTTTTTATACCCTATACATAGTACACAAATAAAATGAATACAAATGATCATAAATATATATATGTATATATATATATAATATCTGTAAGATAAATAATAGTCGCTACTTGATAAGGCCACTATGAGACTGGGCCTTTTTGGACTTCATAAACGGCTGGGCTTATCAATCGAAAAATGCATAGATTAGATACAAACAGTTGGGACAATTTGACACTGATCTAAAGCTTATAATCCTGCAGATTATAAAGCTACGACTACTATATGCATATATATATTGTGATGTAAGCATCAACTTACATAATATAATACATTTGAAATTATATATAATTAACATGGAGTACTTTTAAAACGATTTACAAAAAATTATAGACATCAATAGAGATATAAAGCATGTACGAATATAATTTTATATAGATTTTGGGATATGTGCTTAAAGGCAATTTGTACAATGGTAATGTAGATAATAAATATAAATATATAAATACAAATAAAGTTTGTAGCTAATAAGTTCGTCGGTATGTTTCAAAGAAAACAATATATGTATATTGAAATATTCAATGCAGTAGAACTGGTGAAACCATATTATTTTTTATGTTCAATTTTTGGAAAAAATAAACCAATATGCTTTAAAACGAGTGGTTTATGTATACATATGCAGAAATGTAGATTAATGTGCATGAATATTTATATTTTTAGGAATAGGTGTATATGGTATTATAAAAAATTTTGATACATACATACCCATTGACCCTGTAATTAAGAATAGCAGGCATACAAATTACCTAGACATTTTCGGCCATTTCCGTATGTACCAGGTGGGCATATACACTTGTAGCCCCTCTTCATATCGCTTTCCATATCAGCTTGGTTAGCATCTAAGGAAAACAGTTAATCAAGAATGAATCACTGACGAGATTTCATATTCATAGCGACATATATCCAGGAAACAAAAATGTAAAAATCGGCTGTACTTTATAAACAGAATCATTACTGATTCAATGAGCCATTCAGAATAGAAGTGAGAAATCGAATCTATGCTATGACATGCACGGTTTAATCTTTGAAACAGGGATGTGATCACTGGCCGAACCAATCAGATTGCTTCTTTTAGAAGTAATCGGTTCAACTGCTGCCACGAACAGTCTTGATGTTTGTGGAAAAACAACCTTTTCAGGAGGCTCATTTTTGTATAAGAATCGATACGTCTGTGTAGATGAGCATGAATAAGAAATATCACACATTAAAAAATATGTGCAATGTATATATGCATATGAATTTACATGTGCAATTTTAACCTGGGGATAGCATCAATGTTACTCTTTCGCATGTAGCTTCTGCTGTACAGTCTCCGGGGCATGGATCCGATGGGCACCGAAAATCAGCCTAAATCACATCACATCATACGTACAAACAATCAGTCGAAAGACATAAAAAATAAACAATTTTTAATATCCAATAAATATACAAAAAATGTTAAAGCAATGGAATCCATTCATCCAATCAAAATCTTTTTATTTCATTTTATATATTCTAATATTTTTCAGAATAGATACTCAAACAGGCTGCTTATTATAATTTTTTGCGTAAAAAGACCATAAAAAGCGAGATAGGTAAGGATTGATATCTGTGTTATAGTTTGTTTGCTAAGGAAAAAATGTTATACCAGTAGAATTGGGTTGATCTCGGGTCAATACTAGGAACCCCGCATATAGGGTCTACAGTAAGTAAAGTAACTGTGAATAGTGATGAAATATATCTGTATTAATTGTACCAACACAATTTCCCAAATACGAACCAAAGTAAAAGTGTAATACTAGAACAGTTACAAATAAGTGCATTGCCATTTTTAATTTAATTTACCAATAGAATTATTTAGTTTTATTCTTTTTTTCAGATCAGATGTTCGGATGGCATAGAGCTGTTACCAGATGTCAACATTTCAAAACTGAAAGAACTGTTCTGCATATTTGGAACTGATTCGAACTGGATTTGACTTAACATTAATATGGTTCTAAATGTATCTATGTACGTATGTGTTTTGAAATGTACAATAGAGCATAGAAATTTTAATACATCAATATTACCTTGCAAACACTTAAGCACTCTGGCTTATCACATGCCTTTGCACAGCACATAGCAGTATCTAATCGACCCCCGCAAAATCCACGTCCAGATCCTTCTATTGCACCTTCCCCTCTACAGTCAAAAAAATACTATTATAAGATCTGATCTTAAAGTCTTGCTGCAAATCAAACCCATATGAAGTATTAACACCTCCAATCGTTTACCAATATTCCACAAGTTAAACATTTTACTGAAATATAGTAAAATTTGGATATAATTAGCTTTTAATAAATTTTCACTCAGGACGAATAAATGAAAAATTCATATCGTGCCAAGTTCAGCTGCATTTTTTCGGGTATAAAGAATGAATTTGGTGGTCCCGACAGGTCCATTATATCCAAAGTTTTCTGTACATCACATTAAAAAGGGTGATTAGTTTTTCCCATTAGTACTTATTTAAGCATTCCATCGGCAATATTGATGTGTCGAACAAGATGACAACTTAGAAGCACAAAAAATTCAAACATTTTTTGTTTTGGGAAGCAAAACTAAACTGTGAATTTTACATATTTTTTGTTGGATTTTTGAAATAAGTGGTTACATAGAAACAGTAGAGCCTTCAATGAATCAATATTGAACCATAGTTTAATAGAAAAACAAAAAAGATGGATTTTAATAAGAATCTTACAAATATATTATACAAAGCTGCCATATATTGTATGAAGGTACCAGTCGAGTCGTCCAGAAAAGTATAAATTCTTAGAATATTATAAAAATTTAATGCTGTATCATTAAATTTGGCTAAAGTTGCATAAAAATGATTTAGCAATTGTTCATAGGACAGTTCATTTGTAGGCCAGGTTAGTGACAGTTTACGGTTCAAAATTGGCCAGTTTAATGAGAGTTTACAGTTCAACACAGTATATGAGTTGGTCCAAGTTGATAAACTGGGATCTCACGGTTTACAATAGAGAAATTCAAAAGCGATATATGCACATTTACTATTTTTATCATTTTATACGATATTTGACATGAGTGGGATTCGAACCTGGGACATCGACATATATAATCGCCTATAGTATTTACGCATTCTGCGCTATGATGGCAGCTATGTCTCATTTTATGACCAACAGGCAAGGTACATTCATCAACTAAAAAAACGAAACATCTGTCAATATAAAAACTAGCAAAAAATACCTAAAAATGAGAACATAATTTAATGACTTGACCAATTATTTTTGCTGCTTCAAAGTTAATATTCTGAACTACAGAAGTCTTATTTTCTCTTACTAGCTTAAAAAATACGATAAATCGATATTTTAAATCGCAATTTTTTCTGTAGGCTAAAAATGTGACAGTTTATATAATGCTAATCCTATCAAATTCATAAAATTTAATCTTTTCCATTTTGACTTGAAAGCATATTTGAAGGATCATACTTGAAAAGACTTGTTTGCCAGTATGGTTTTCTTAGTATTTTTATTTTTCGAAGAATTTCCAGGAAATATAGTTTGGAGTTATAAAATTGGAACAATTGTGGATACATTTAAAAACTAGAGGAATAATAAAAATTTGATTTCATACTTTAAGATAATCTTTATGTGAAAACAAATGCATTGTACTAATTCAACAAAGCAATTTTCTTATCAACATAGAATAGTCCACATAGTATCAAACATGAATATGATCATATTTAATTTTTCAAGGAAAAATAGCCCTTAAACTCGAATAAATAACAAGACATAAGATTCGGTTCAGAATCGGACAATGCTGGATATATAAACTTCAAGGCAGTTTCAGTCGATATCGCTCAGTACAAATATGAGTAACTCACTTACCATCGAGTATCTCAAATCTGGCGACTATGCAGGAATCAACTTTTTTGCCTTTCTCTAGCTTAATAACTTTAGATGTTACATCATGTATACCGACAATTCCATGGATCACATTACCAGGATATAAGACCTTCACAAATTAAATAAAGTTAGAAAAATAAAAAAACTGTTAAAAAATATGCTCTTAAGTGTGTCCATAATGTATTATAGGTATTCGAGCAAATGTAATTATAAATTCAAAATATTAATGTTGAAAAATGATGGTTTTTACTTTTGCAAATGATAACTTTATAAATACAAGTGTTTATTTCACCCAGAAATAAGTGCTAATAACGAATTCGCAACTATCAAGAATTCCAACAAAGAAGTCCTATAATAATTTTCATATAGTATAACACATTTATTTATTTCATAACCTCTTTATCTAATATCGTCTATTTGGTTCCAATTTGACCAAGATTATTTTTGTACAAATAAACTTAAAATCAGCATTTCCAAAATATTAAATCCAAATATGCATTTAAAAATACGTATATTTGTGAATATTAAACTTACCGAAACTTTTACAACATTCAAATGCTCATGTTGGACTTTTTCGTTTACAATTTTTAGAATGTCTCCAATATCTCTTGGACTAAATAAAGAAAAAAAGCAAAATAGTAAAAAATGAAAAAAGTAAAAATCCAAAAAATTAAAATAATTTTTAATTTGGATGGGAACCAAACTTATCGAACAATGAATAATCTCCAATTTATTCATCAATTGATTGAAAAGTATAAATATTTCTGAATGAAGGGAAAGCTGCATTATTTCATAGTACTCAATACTTGATATGTCCTAAATTTTACCAAAATGCCCAACATACATCCATACATGAAGATCTATCTAAAAATGAATTCTTCAATTTGAGATTGAAATTTTCTTAAAAATCAATAATAGCTCTTCCAAATATTCACTGAACATAATTACATATATGTAACTAAAACTTGAGCATAACTCCAACATCTCTAAAAAATAACAAAAAAAATAAAAGCTGTTTTGATAAGAAGGAGGTCACCAAGAATTGTTTTCTGACTTAGTTAATAACTGCATTTCTTTGACGGATGTGGGACTTGTTCTGTTAATTTGAATTGAAAATAATTGCTCTTGCTCATGTCATCCTTTTTTTATATGTATCGATAGTTTATTTCACAAAAATATGAATATCTATAATGTTTTTCATTGATTCTATAGAAATCTTCATGATGACTACGGAAAAGATTTCAATGAGAGGAAATAAGAGAAAACAAATGGCAAACACAAAACTAACAGTAGAAAGATCATATTTTTGTACCTCTATGGAGGTAGATATTCCGATAAAGGTTATTAAAATATTCCTACATGAGATGCATGCATGAACTTACCTCTCGTCCTGGGTGAAAACAATTTTTTGCTGTAGGACTTCGCATTCTTGCTTAAAACCATGATCTGCGAGGAATAGTTCATATTTTCTTTTGCCAATGAAATTTTTCTCGTTATCATTGATACTAACTCAATTCAATGAACTGCATTGTTTTTCTTGCGGCCGAAAGAAACATGATCAAATTTTATGCAAATAATATTACTGTTTTTAACATGATAAAAAGATAACGAGACTAGGCAATATGACAAACTCACCAGCTTCGTGGTTGATTTCAGAAGTAGAAGTAGAAAACGGAAGGAACTGCGCCACTATCATGATCCAACATAGAATGAACATCGGATGTGACTCAAGAGGATTATATCGAAAGCGCTGATGAAAGTTCAATCAAAACAATACAGTTTCGACAATAATCCACAAAATAAATTCGGAAGTAAGTCCAGTTTAATGATACGCTGATAGTCAGAATCAGAGCAACGGGCTGTCGTGCTTATCAAATTTTTCAGCATTCTGTCTGAACATATATTAAAAATGCGGGAATTAATTTGAAAAATGGGAATGAAATCAACTTGTATTTATTCGAGTCAAATGTTGAATGAGTCACACATGCTGCTGGCATGAGGATATTGAACCTGCAAGGAAATGCAGCGCAATGATAGTGCACCTTTTCTCTATCAATCAAATCAATTCCAACCTGACAATGATCTATAGGTCTCGAGAATAATGAAAACTCCATTCATACATAACCCAGTGATTAGAACCGCTCAAGATCTATCTTCTATAAAATCAATTGAGTACAACACCCAACAGCTAAAACACGATGAGCTCATTCAAACAAAAGTGAAGCAGGATGACCAGGTTAAACAGCATGGAACACAAGAAAATCTTGTAAGAAAGATATCTTCAAAACTTTTCAGTTACCAATCTGAACAAAAGCTGCTGCAGCAGAAACCTATCCAATGGAGATCCACAGAATCCATCACCATGGCCAAGGACTTTGTCGTAAATTCAGAAAAGATTGCAGTTTTGGACCTATTTAATTATTGATACCTCAACTCTTTGTCACAGCTGCCTGTCAATATTACATCATATAGTCAGTAGCTATGACGCATCCCGAATACAAGCGATGGGAATTGCTTTTTACACTCTAAAGCACGTTTTACAGCCAAGTTAGCTTGTTTCTCTTTGAGCCTCTCCAAGGAGTGGTTTACTAATTCTAACAGGATGCATTGACAAAAAATTATTGTTGCCCAGGAAAATGATACCAGCCAAGGATACTGGTAGATCTTCTTTTACCATGCCACATGAAACATGACTTTCTTTGCATTCTCATATTCAGTTAACATATATTAACTTATGTGTTGAACAACATTTGAATGGTTGACAATTTCTTATTCTAAGCTTTGTTTGCATTCCTTTTTTACACAGCAGTTATCAGCTAAATAGTATATAATGGTAGGCAGTATATTTCATTTCTCAGTACTCATATGAACAATTCCTTGCCATGAACTATTGAAGCAACCAGTTGCTTATGTAACAGATTCCAACTGCAAGAAGATCATATTGTTATATTTTTTATTTTTAAAATAAAAAATCCAGATGATAAACCTGTATATGGCTTTGATTATTACCCTGAACATTTTAAGGGTTTCAAGGTCAACCCAAACCAGAAAATAGAATCACACTGTCCTAATCTATTTAATTGTGAATTTTTAAACTGCCACCTTTCATTCTCCCTCAACTACTTTCACACATGAAGATGCATTTAAAACTTTCAAACTTTAATACATACTGCACAAATTTTCAGTCCTTCCTTTTGCAGTCATTACCAAGTTGCATGCCCTAGTGGGCGTAACTTCAAGATTAATGTACTGGTTTTTTCATCTTAAAACTTTATTACCCACAAATATGGGGAATAGCAATTTTTTTACTAATATAAATATGCCAAACAATAATTTTCTCTGGCCTTGCCAATATTTAGCAAACTGTTAGTAGATTTAAATGTTGAATGCCATGTTGAAATCAACATTCATTCCAAATCTATTGCCTTCAAAAACTATTTAATGCAAATCTTCCAACCATTCCAAAGCCAATGCAAAACAACACTATTATTATTTTTCAAGAGATTGTATCTTGATGCACAAGCAAAAAAAATAATCACTACAGTCTTAGACTTTTTATTATACATATTCATCAAGTGCATGCACTTTTGATACCAATGCTGTTAAATGTGCTTGGCAGCCACATAATAGAATGAACAGTATTAGAAACACCTTTGTTGTTTCTAAGGCCACGTTGTACATTAGGAAAAAGATTATTCTACTCTGGGATGGAACCGCACTAAGCATTTTGATTCTCTTCATCACCTAAAATCAGACTTTTTCAGTGACTAACATCAGAAGATCAGTGTAATTTACAAAGAAAAGTCGATGTTTCAAAGTGGCCAAATTTCTCTTATTACTTGATATTGCACCTGCAGACTTTGGATTCTAAATTTCAAGGAAAAAAATGCCCATATTGGAATAAGCCACAGATTAACACCTGCAACCTTATGCTGGCAATACAATTTGACAATAATACTGTTGTAGGTAGTACTTGGGACTTTTTGAGTAGCTCAGTGCATCTAGGTATTATCTCCAACATTTGAAGGATGCTTTTTCCAATCTTCACTTTGCAATATCTGCATTTAGAGTCATCACCAAGGAACTCAATGTAATGACACATGGTAACATCAACCCAGCATTGGAACCTTATATAACTAAAGTGTCTTTGATGGTCATAAACAATGGAGATTAAAAAAATGTTAACCAATTGCAGTGAGGGATATAATGTAAAATTTGAGATTGACATGATTTTATAGTGCAGTAGAATTTGTAGAATATATAAGATTTTGGCTCCTAACAAGTAGTTTTAAGCCCAGGTGGCTCTGAAGTCCCAATTCATACTGTATGGCTGCTTTTCAGCATTAAAATTTTGCTAATGCAATATTTTTGCTCAAGTTTAATTTACTATTAAACTTAACAAAATCAATAGAAAAACTTCTTACTTCTCAACAAAAATATTTTTCATCCCTTCAAAATTGTGTTGCATACTGCAAAGCACATGAGAACATTTTTTGCCATTGAAGTGTAACAAATTCAAGCGCATCTTGAGTCCAATAAGGTGATGTATCTTTTAAAGCCACTAAATATTTATTATAGCAGACACAAGCTCATTTAAAAAGTCTAGGTTGATGTTTCCAAGCTCTGTATAAAATACATAGTACTTTGATAATAAAGCCATGTTGGGTAACCTGATAATATACATCAAACTCTTGGTATTTTATAGCAGATTGGGTCTTATTGTGCACTTTATCTCAACCTTTCAGAACGTAAGCTCTGGTGACCATTGGGTATAACTTATCATGATCATTTTTTACTGAAATATAGAAAAATTAAAATACAAAAATTATATTTTTTAGGCGCCAAAACTTATTGAGTCTTATCTGGAGTCTAAAATTGATAGAGTTCAAGAACTTCATGTATATTTGCAAGACAAAAGGTGCACAAACGGAATTTTTCTTCATTGATGCAGTATGGGAACTTAATTTTTCACCCTATGCAGTTGTCCATTATAACATATTTCCAATGCCACTCAATGTGCTGACCAAGCTTTCCAAATTCATCTGTCATATATAGTACAGATACTTTTTTTCCTGAATTTGCATGAGCTCTCCTAACTGTATATTTGTGGAGATCCTGAGATTATCAAAGTTATTGTTAGACTACTATAATTTAGTTTGCTCCAATTCACGTATGATGTAGAATATGCGATTATTGAAAACTTGAATAAGATATTCCATTATTGGCTATAGAATACAAGGAGCTCGACAAGAACTTTAGTGGACAAACATTAGTTATGTTGAGATAGTAGAAAAATCCTTTAACGCAAGACAGGAAAGAAACCATGAGATAAATGAAGGACAAACAAGAAAAGAGAATCAAAAATTTTCTACAAGTATATTTCTTGAAGCATGAAAGATGAAGCAAAACATAAAACATTCAAATGTATCCATCTATCCTACTTGATTCAACTCGTTGACTCGTGCCTACTCATTGATTGTTTGGTAATTGAATTTGCGAATCATTTATCGACTGACACTAGCGGTAAATAGCTTTTTCACAAACCAATTTGTATGGAGAAACATCAAGCAATTTTCAGCAGCTTTCTCAGATCAAGTGATATCCATTGCCAAGCTTGTCCATTTCATTTGCTAGGGCTAAAAGTTCCACATGATTTTAGACTCATGTTGACATGACTCAGAGATCTTCCTATCGCAACCTCTTTCATCCACTGCCCCAACTGATGCTGCATTATACATAAGTAAATGAAGAAATTTTTTTTCAGATAGCCAGTGCATCTTGGAGGCTAAGATATATTTAAGTAACTTTCCATGTTGTAGCCTTCTTGTTTTGCATTCAAGATTGTAGATCGAATGAAACTTTTAATTAATATTAAAGTACTACAGATCTATTGCATCAAAATTTATAGCTAAATGTACGAATAAACTCAATATCTAACTAATAACAACTTGTGAAGATTATCCATTTGTTTAGAACTTTTGAAAGGGTATCTACAAGATCTATGCATGTTGCAAAAATAGATAATAAATTTAGTAGTAGGGGAGACGAAATACCTAGAATCCAAATTATTTCGTCGATGATTAGCTTCCCTAAAGTTATGATATAAAAACAATATATGTCACTTATATCGTACAATAATTGCTATTACATTATTTAGAGCAATTATGCGATTGAAAGAAACAATATAAAACTTTCCTAGACAAAACTAAACCCATCGTTTACAAACTGTGCTTTTCTTTCGGAAGATATACTATGTCTTAGAGAATTTCTACGTTCAGGGATGGTGTATATATACACCGTGTTTCATTAGTACTTAATGAACAAATTTGGATTGAGATTTTATCCGCCGAAGCCATAGATTGTTCGCCCTTGACGTTTCAAGGCATAAACAACATCCATAGAAATCACAGTCTTACGCCGAGCATGCTCGGTGTAAGTAACTGAATCTCGGATAACGTTTTCTAAGAAAACTTTCAGCACACCGCGAGTCTCTTCATATATGAGACCACTGATGCGTTTCACGCCTCCACGACGAGCCAATCTTCGAATAGCCGGCTTAGTTATTCCCTGGATATTATCGCGCAGAACCTTCCTGTGTCTCTTGGCACCACCTTTACCGAGTCCTTTACCTCCTTTTCCACGCCCAGTCATTTACTTCTAGATGCGAGTTAACGTTAAAATTCTAAGATTAGGGACTTCTGAGTTGATTGTGAAAATTTCTCATCAATTTTCCAAGAGAGAAATGTATTTCCGGGTACCAGTAAAATATGATTGGTCAAAAATAATTGAAAAATATTGTAAGCAAAACCAACAACATAAATATGATAACAATAATTTACTACTCAATCGATCAACACTTTAGCTTCAAATAAATTAGCCTTATGGACACTAATTTTTACGGTTTTAGTTTTAGCTCTACCTATCTTACTCTTGAATGATTTTCATGCTTTCAGAGTAGTGATTTAATTGCAAAAAATGCTAAGACCATTGTTTCCCTGTAGAAATTTTTGCTACAGTTTCATCGTTATAAAAAGAATTAATAATACTAGGCAGTTGTGTATAAACAAAATAAAAAAAATGTAGTGCAAAACTCTAATTTGTAGCCATTGCAGATGTTGGCTTTGCAATTTTCATAATCCATCAATGTCCTTGCGACAGAATAGTACTCAGAATTTCTGCTACAGAATAAAACATTCTTTCTTGAATATTTTATATAGTGAAGCCATGAAAATAAACATCTGCTTGAAGTATTATCACGTAACTGAACTTTATCCTGATTGACTACAGTTAAAATCATATTTCATTCAGATATGATACCCTTTAACCATGATAGTTTCAGGCTGTTGTGGTTAAACTGTCACTTTTGAAGTCTTGTCGAAAATAACAGATAATGAAGCTGATTTTAGGTTATAAACATTAATATAAATTTAGATTTTTGGATTGACCCAGCAAGTTTAATTGAAAAAAAAGATATACCAAGAAAACTAAAGATGACAAAAAAGAAACTATTGATTATACTAGATAAACAAAACATAGATACCACCAATATATACTTGTATGATTTGAAACAAGACTTTCAATCAATCTTTTTAAAATCACACTTTGAACTTTATGACAAAACTGGTTTTATTCAATTTTATTCAGTTTCCAATGCAGCAATCTTAACAGGCACCTTCCTAACTGTGGACTCCATCTTTAAAATGAAAGGATTATTGAAATCTTGAGTAATTTCTTAAAAACCACATAGATTTTCTTCTGGATCCTAACTGTGTCTTCAACAGAATATCTTTTCTATGAAGCAATATATTCAAACTTCCTGCTTTTAATATCTAAAAGTTTTAACTTTAAACCAGTCCACCAAATGATTGATTATAACTGGTGAGGGATTAAGTTGCAGTTTATTGAAGTATGAATTTTGATAAAGTAGTAGAAATGTCGCATAAAATGCATGACAAATTCTTTGCATAGTTGCATGTTAGAAAATAAAAGGGAGAAAAGATCAAAGTATACAACGCACTGCGATTATGCTCACAGTGCAAGGAAAACAAACTAGAAAAGAAGAATAAAACAAAAGTGTATATTATTATGGGCTGTTACTTATCACACGCTGTGGGAGTGTGCTGCTAGAATTAGTGTACTCCTGCTGGGAGAAGTAGAAAAGGGAAGAAGTGATTTGAGGAAAGCAAAATACAAAACTGTTTGTATAATTCCAAAAAGCCTCTTTGAAATTGCAAAGAAGTTTACAGGAACAAAAGAAATTCCAAATTCAGTTGGTGATGTAAGAAATGCTGTAATTGCAATTACATCGGAAATATTGGTAAAAAAACTTCATGGAATAAACTATTGGGTTTGTAGAACGGATTCCTGGAGAACTGCAGATGGATGGATAGAATGAAAATGAATAATGAAATGATTCACAGAAGTTATTGATGGATACAACAGGTCATGGGTCATAGATCATGGGTCATGATCTGTAATGGGGAATTAGAGCAGTAAGATATAGAAATCATGACAGTACGTAGTTTCATGCAAGAGGTAAGTAAATTTCTTTTTTCATAATTTAAACAGTTCCAAACACTTATGCTTCATACAAAATTTTATTCTTTTGATATTTTTACTGTTCAGGTATACCACATCACAAACATTGTAAGATTTTAGATGTCTTTGTTATTACCAAATTCTCAGGCAATCACTAGTTCTTTTTTCACAATATTAGCATTATCTTGTTGCTTAAACAAATGTTTGTTAAGAGTAATTGAAGATAAGAGAACTAGTTTGGTTGACAAATTGAAAGGTTGATCATATCCGCAAGTAACCTTGAATCGGACATTTTAATAGCAAAATGATATTGTGAATTATAAAGCAATTCTGCAAACAATAAATTTTTTACCCACTTCAATTGTTCATTATCCAAATATGTACATGAACACTATTCTATGCACTGGTTAATCATTTCTGTTTGCTTATTCTGCTAAGAGTAAAAGGATCTAGAGACACTTCGTGAAATACCATAAAAAATTTGGAAATGAGGGCCAAATTGAGATTAGAAAATCCTTGATCAGTATTATATAACTTGGAAATTTATGCAATCTTGCAATATGATAGAAACATAAGTTGGCTTAGAAATATTAGATTTGAATGGGGGTATAAAATGACAAATTTTTGTGGATCAATAAACAGTTACTAAAACAGTCATTGTGTAAAAATCAAGTGAATGTACAAATTATGCTCCAGTACTGGAATCGTGGTGCCAGGTAAAGCAAAGAATGATAAGATAGTATAAAAAATAAGCATTAAATTAGGTGAATTATAATAAAGAACTTATTCTGTAATGTACAATGAGAGTGCAACACTACAAGGACAGAATACTTCTTAGAGAAAAAATTTAGAAGGAAAGTGAGGGAAAACACTAAAAGCAAACCTGAAGTTAAGTAATTGCGTTACTTCAAATGTTCCAAATACACCTTAAGAAATTTTATAGTAAATGTAAATTATTCCAGGTATAAAATGACATTTCAATTAATTGTGTAATAAACGTAAGATTGCAAAGATGTACTGTTAAGATAGAATTATAGTTGTAGATAAGAACTGTAGATTAGTATAGAAAAAGTAGAAATAGGTAATGGGTCATGGATACCAATAAAAATAAAGTGAAATTTCATCCATCTCAGCAAGTCAGCAGTTCAATATATCAAATCCTGTAGTTTACTCCAATGCTGAATTGTACAAGGTACTAGAGCGCTTAAGATTAAGTGCCTACCAACAACAAACTACACCTAAAATTTCCAGTTTCTCAGGTTTAGTTTTTTAGTACTTCAACTCTTTTAAGAAACCACTTGTTAAGGCTTAAGCAGATGTGGATGCACAGGTTTAAATTGAGCAACGGTTCTAAACTCTTTCAGTACTGGGACTAATACCTTCACGTATGTTTTGTAATGTTCATATTTAGTAACATTGATAGTAGTAAGTAGTAGTCCAGATGCACACATAATTTGACTTAATATGTGCAGTTTACTTTGTATTATGTTGTTTCCGCTTCAGTAGCAGAAACAGCATTTAATAATACGTGTTTCCTATCAATTTCTTTTCTATTTGTGCTCAAATTCTTTGTGGTGATTCAGAATTTTGTCCTTGCTCCATTTGTTCTTTTGCCTTGTTAATTTTTGCTTCTTTCTGTTGACACATCTTGATAACAAGTTTCTGACACCACTAGCCAAGCTTGTAGGACTTGTGCCAATAATGATCTAGAAGTGAGAAGTGCAACAGAAAACTGACTTTTTATTTTTGGCTTATTTCATCAAAAACTCATTTAATGAACCCAATTAGAACATTCATTGAAAGTTCAAATTGCACTGACTTGATGGTGAATCCATAGCATCAAAGGCAAATTAAATGTATAGCTATTTATTATTATTTCCTTTGTCATTGTACAAAGATAAAAAAAACCTCAATCAGAAGTATCTATTTCAAAACCAGCACTTTGTTTGCTAACAATTATAAGAATTAGATTTCAATTAACACACATAATTCATGTAAAAGAATATATCAGGCAGGCATAGTCTTCTCATATACTAATTTAATATACAGCATCTTGAACTAACAACTTGGAAAACCTTTCAATAGTTGCAATAAGGAAACTGCAGCAGCAAATATTATTAACATTGCATTAGAATAAAATAATATGCAAGTTGCATACATATATCTTAGTATTGCAAATAATATATCAACGACTTTTTCTATAAATTTAACCGAGCTTCTTCGATATTGATTCATTAACAGCACAGTTTCATGAAATTTGCGAAATTTGAAAATTGGCATGCACTTTATAAACCTTGAAATTCACTTTTGTTTACTAAACAAGAATATAATGTGCATTTTGGCATTGAGAGCTAGTATAAATAGCAATAGTATCTGTAAATCTCGATTGGCTAGTAACTATATTGTCTAGCAAAATTTTTCTTGGATGCATGAGTAGATGGTCATAAATTTTAAGGACTCGCATTTGTGGGCTGAAACGAGTGGACAAGATCTAATTATTCTATATTTGCCCAATAGCAAATTTAGTTCACATCAAAAGTCAAAAACACACAAATTGAACATAAAAACCATTTTTTTGCATTATCAAGCAGAAAATCGATTCCATTCATGCTATTGCCCTTTACGTTGGCGCATCTTTTAAAGCCTCGTGACCTCTGTTTAACGACCCTGGACTCGCACCACCAGTTATGTCAGCTAAAAACTTGCCAATCATTTCTACCCGCTCAGACTATGGAACAAAAAGATGCAAGCAGTGCATTGAAAATATTAACTTTATTGAAAAATTGTACATCCACCTTCCTCTCAATATAGCAATATGTTGTTAATTCGATTAGAACGACATATGTTATCTTATTCAGTTAGAAAAGCATGTATTTCATATTCGATTACAACACATGCTCTTAGTTCACAACAAAGACTTATGAAAACATGTTAAAGACTATTCAATATTCCGACTACATGACATGCTATCTAGTTGAGTTATTATTCTAATAAACATATATACATATATATGTATATAGCTTTCTATAGAAATTAAATAGATAGGGCGAGCAAAAAGAATCGAAGCCTCACTTTTGTCCAAAGCTCATTGCACATATTCATCTCATGAAATTATGTTGGAGGTTTTCATAAATTTCTTATAAAGTTCATTTACAATTTTTAGAGTATGGTATTGCTTAAAATGGCTTAAAAACGACTTAACCTGTGTAAGATCAGCTCTCAAAATGCGGTTTATTGCCAACGACGTTTCGGGTTGCTTTTCAATGGCTAAAAACAGCATTTGTTGACTTTCTACTGGCCACTCTCCTAGTGCTGACAGGATGACGCTCCTACTTCGAGGCGAAACTGCAGAGCCTACCCCCCCTTGAACATGGGCAGCAACAGCATTTTGGCCAATAGCTGAAGCATTTTGGGCAGCCAAAACCCCTATACCAGCTATCCCTCGACCCCCAAGTAAGATTTTGCCTCTGGCTGGTGTAGAGGGGGGCACTTGAGGTGACGGGTCTAAAAAATGCATCAGGAATTCACTTTCAGCGAATATAGTGCACTCTGATAAAATAAATTTTTACTTGCAAGGAATTTTTACTATTAACAAGCAAATAAAGAAGTCATTTTGTAGGTTAGCTCCAGATTTTGAAATATGTTGAATTACTTTGGTAGTCTCGACATATTTGTTATTTATCCGAAGTTGCATACTGCATTTATGTATAATAGAAAGAATAACCATTAGATCTGCATCGCACCTGCATCTGTGTGGCGTAGAATATTTTTCATGAGAAAAAAAGTTTATGCCAGTTTCTGTAAGAAAATTTGGACAGATAAAGAAACTAAAATTGTACAGACACGCTGAAAAAAATCTCTGCTTTTTTATGATTGCCCTTAATGAATATCGCCCATTAAGTTCTGATTCAAATTAACAGTAATTTCCTTGTCCTTCATAATTCGTTAATATCCAAGTAAAAATTAATGCTAAAAGTCTTGGTCACGTATTTATTAATTATTCTTTTTACTAGAAACGGAGCAAAAACGTTGAAAACGCATAAAAATGATTTAAATCTGAGAAAAAGAATTCAATCATTTTTAAAAATCAAACTTAAAATTATTTTACTAAAAAATCTATAAATCAAATTGACTCACTCTGCGGTTCAGCAGGGGCATGATGGTGTGCCATCATCGGTGGAGCTGATTGTAATGCAGCTGGCAATGATACTGAAGATACGATATTTTTTCTATGCATATCGGATGCCAAAAGTGAAGATAAGGGTGCTGTACCGGACATACTGAATTCGCCGCTTAGTCGTGAATAGGACTCATGAGTCTTTGGAACCGCCATCTAATAATAATACAATAATAATTCATGTTACGTGTGCACTGCTCTTACCAAGAAAAAGCAAATAAAATACAAAATTGAGTAAAATAAATAAATCTATATACAGACAATAAAATATCAGAAAAATTTTAAATGAATAATAATTACACCTTACTTTTTCATCGAAATATTTTTTGGAGGAAAATGGGCATTTCAAAATTTTAAATATCAAGCAAGTTAAAAACTTCAATCTTTATTTTTTATCCTGTAAAAAATTTTTGCTGGCTAAAGCAAAAATAAAAGCCAAACAAAAACTTGAAATAATAAAATCAAGACAAATTTCTCATTTTCTAGTTGTCCATGCAGCGATTTGTTCCATATTGAGCCATTGATTGGAAGTGATTTGCTGAACAATTCATTTCAAATTTGAACAGCAATTATGATGGTAGAAAAAAGAATAATACATAACATTCGATATGTGAAACTATTGATATAGAAAAAGGTTTAGTTCATTAAAATCTTTAAATAAAACCATTGAAATTAACTCTTCAATGAAGAAAAAAGTTGAGTTAAATTTTATTCTATAGAAACGAAATTCCAGGGGTTGCAAATTTAGATGGTAGCAAAAAAAGTCAATTATTTTTTTACCAAAAAACTTAAAATAATTTTATATTGACTATAATTACTTTTGAACGCAATTGATTTTAATTCGATTATAGTTTTAACAGCACAGTCTACGATAAGGGTAAATCTGTGATCCATACCTTAGTATCATGAAAACAAGGATGCAAAATGACAGTCGGCTGTGTATGCTTCCTAGTCACCCTCATCAACATAGCTAATCGTGCTCGTTGTACCCCCCTCAAGTCCCCTTCGGCACCCCCCATCCCTTCCTTACTCTCCTTCAACTTGGGCACTGAAAAGGGCTCATCTATCTCCTGGATAACAGTACCCGGCACAACCCCCCCTCTAGGTGGCCTAGGCTGAATCGCTGGAATAGATTGTTTGGCGGTTGTATCTTTCGCTGCTGCCATCGCAGGAATGCCAGAGACGAGCTCGGAGTATCGCTCATTCGCTTGTGCAATGCTTCTTATACGTCCCCTTAGTGCGGGGTCTTTGTTCAGTGCGTAGGTAACAATTGGCCAGGATGTGTGGAACTCATCCACAGTCTGTATATCAGTGTTCACAGAATCTTTACTGTAAATAACAATTCGTGGTAATTGAAACGCGATTACTATAACGTTCATCGGAAGCTTCAAATATTTAAAGCATCAGCAGAAAAATATTTTAAGTTTAAGTATTTCATAACCAAAATTCTAGTAATCGGGCTAATAAAACTCATTCAATATTTACATCGCTTCACAGAAAATGACACTAAAATTTAAAGTTTGAATGTATAAACTCATATAGCAGTTATATATATATATATATATCGATGGACATTTACAACCCGCAAATGTGAAATAGTAATGTGAATTTGAATAAAATAAAATTGTTAAAATTTTACAATTTTTGGATTCACAGACTTAAAACTTTTAAAACTGCTAATCCAGTCTCTATTCAATTTTATACAGCGATTTTTTCAGTTGATTTCAACACACCAGTCACAAATGTGCTAAATTTGTCAAATCAACAAAAAATTCATATTTATACACCCAACCAAAATTTGGGTTAGCATTTTTCAAATATCGGTCTTAAATTATTCATTATGATCAGATTTTGAAAAATATAGTAGAAGTGTATGTAAGGTGAATGCGTAGTACAAGATTTTATTGGTCAGCTCTTAATAGCTCATCACCATCCTACACATTCCGCTCTATTTTTCAATCTTAAAAGAAGCATCATAATGTAGTTCAGAATACTTGGAAGGCACTCCACCAGAGGCCTGGTAATTGTGGAGTTTTCTTGCTTAAAAACTAATGTTATCGAAACTTAACTCAGGATACCAGCTACCTTACCTTTGTGGTCTGCAGTTATAGTGTAACTGAAAAGGTAAATACTTATCTCATGAATTTTCTAATTCTAACGAGTTCATTTTTGTTGAAAATTTAAACTTCAAATAATATCTGAAGAGCAAAAAAATTAATCTAGTGGCCTATTCTACACACTCATCAAATATGTACCATCTATTTATTGACCTCATTTTTAAGACCTTGTACAAAATTTTCACCAAAAGACAAATAGAGAACCCTAAATGCATCCATTAATACAATTTATTTTGGTGGTCTGCATATCAGGCCAAATTAAAACAAATAATTTTTGTTTCACAGCAATTTTTTAATTCTGAGCTTGATTGACCAAGTCTTAGCCAGATTTTGGATGTAATTTTAGAGATTTACATGTACAATCTTAAACATGTAAATTAACCAAGCCAATCAGTTTGTGAATTATGAAAAACGGAAGATGGAAACCGTTTGTTGGCTTGGCATTTTGAACACTCGATAAAAAATTCTTATAACTACAAATGCAAAGTGCAAAAAACCAAAAGACTTAATATACATATCCATTGTAAAAAAGGACCTTTCAGTTAAAAAAGTCACAAAAAATTCCATTACCAAAAGGCTAATTCATATTAATTTCACTATTAAGTAACGGTTATTGAATTTATGAGCAAATCAGATAATACTTCAAGTCAAATTTTCAATTAAAAAATGACACCATAATAAATTCTTTAAAATTTTAATTGGAAAAAGCACCGCTAGCATAGAAGAGGATTATAAGAACAATAACTTACTTCACCAATGATAGAGGAATTGAAATGGCATTAAAGGGTAAACACGTGCTTTGATGACTTTTCACTCATAATTAATCTATTTAAATGAAAAGTCGTATTTCAGAATAATTTTTAGAAGTTTAATAGATTTAAATAAAGCAGCAATCTATAGTATCAATGAAATGTCCAGCAAAAATGAAGCGCTCACTAATAACTCTTCATGTTCATATTATATAATTGAAAGGCAACACCAAAAGATATTGGCATAAGTATGGGTACTCTTCGAAAATAACAACTTTCAATGACTTTTGAAATAATTTTTTAATGAGTACATAAAAATATGTAAAATAATAAGAAAATTACAAACTTTCACTGAATTCATTCTGAAATTTGAGATTTTCATGCACCATCCATACGCATCAACGAGTTCACAAATCTGTCAAATATAGTGAACTTCTGATGTAAAAAATCTGTCGGAACCACCAGCATAAGTTGCTAGATGCAAAAATCTAGAGCTAAACTTGGCAAAATAGGACATTTTCACTTATTTGTTAATAACAGATTTTTTATATCCGAAGCTAACTGTAATATGAGCTGCATTTGCAAATTTCTCTTACATTAACTGCTAACCTGTAACAATAATGCATCTTCAGCAGGAGTCCACTCTTCAATTTTATCGATCACCCTCTGATTGCCATTACTAGTAGGGGTCAACGAGGGGGTCTGATTAGTTTTCACAGCTGATATTCTCCTAGTCACATGGGTACTAATAGATGATGTCCTCGTAGCTCTCGGGCCTAATTGAACCCCAGGAGCAACGGGTCGTTTGTTCTTTTTCTGAGATTTATGACTACGCGGGGCTACTTTTTTTGGAAAAAGATGCAATGTACACTGCAAATGAGGGTTGAAGTTTTCGTGCATGTATAAAGGGCGATTGATACTAGAAGGAGATTCGGCGAAACAAAATTGCGGGAAAATCCTATCAAAAATAGGGTGAAAGTATAAATTCTTCAATTATTGGTGACTTTTAGCCCATTATTGATTAATATCTATTCTATAGTCGAATTTCATAGTAATTACAGAAAATTGAGATTAAAATAACTTAAAGACAAATTCTAAAGTTGCCATTCTGTGATGAATATCTTAAAAGCTAATGGCTTTTCACAGATATTGAAATTATCTAAATATAGTGAACATCTCAGGAGTTTAAGGGTTTTGATGTGACTTTTCAATTGTGACCAATTAGAGTATTAGCACTGCATAAATAAAATCTTAATGATTGCTAACAAACTAAGGTGAACATATAGAAAAAACTGCAATAATATTTAAAACCTTTCTTGAATCTTTCAGAATTTCTTCTGAGATTTGAATCATCAATAAAAATAAACTTATGTCATGCTGCAAAGTTATCAAAGAAAGTTTTGGCCTTTCGTATCCTCTCAACAGTGATGCACATATATTATTCTTCAGATCTTTCTTTTTTAATAGAATATTGTGGTATTCCAATCCGAATTTAAATTTGTAGAGAATCATACAAAATTGCATACAGTACGCCACAGAATGTAACAAATTTTCACTTGTAACGAATAAACGAAAATATTAACATTGTGTAGAGTTCAGCTTCAAATTTTTAGATATAACGAAATAATTTGGTGGGCCCAACAAATTCGTTACATCCGATGTTTATTGGATACATTCTTATCACCTGATTAGAGGATCATATTGAGCTCCAATTCCATCTAAATCTCTTATGCAACCATCAAATGTAGATAGAGGATTAGCGGGATTTGACCTTTTGTGCATTAGCTGAGAGGGATAAATTGGAATTTTCGCACTATTCAATGCACTAAATATGCCAGCTTCATCGATGTCATAACCCGTCTCATTCGATTCATCAAAATGGTTTTCAGTTGACTGATGAAAGCATATTTCATTGAGCTTTTCGCAATATTGTTCCAAATGCTCACTGTTTTCATAACTTGAACTGTTCATTTTCACGCTTCTTTTCTTCAATATTAACTCAAAGAACTGTTTCGAAAGATTTTTCTCGGAAAGATGATTAGCTGATGAATATACAGAGCTGCCCAGTAGAAATTGACTTAAACGACATTCCTCGATATTTCCACCATTAGGAATGAACTCGTCAATTGTGTCCTTCAAAATTAGGTAAGCTATTTCTAGTTTTTGTCCATCACAGTGAAGGTACTCTAGAAAATCTTTCAGCCAATCAGAGCCAGCCCCTATAGATATGTAACTTTTAAAAGTGAAAAAAGAATAATTATGTCAAGAAATAAAGTATTATAATCTCAAAGGCAGTGTAACTTTGACAATAGTTGAAAGGGGTGAGTTTTGGACGAGAACAAGATCTGAATCGATATGTGTTAATGACGAAATCATAGTATGGACAGTTCACAAATCGTATTCAAATATAAATTCTAAATAGTATATAATTCGTTTGCTTCTACTTTTAAGTATCCATAAAACTTTATGCGTTCAATCGATAATTTTAACCAATAAGAATTGAACAAAAATCTAACCAATGAAATCAAATTTTACATAATAATATCAAAAGATAAAAATAGTATGCCAAAATGCATACTGCGGTGCAAATTTGTACAGCTATAAGAACTAAGATGGAATATTTATATCATCAAAATATATATAATGTTGCAAGAATTTTAGGTATCAATCTTAAAGTATAACCGAGTCACTTACATCCCAAACTGGTCTTCCGATTCAATTGATCTTCTAATGGTTCATTGAACACAATCACAAGATCTATAAGACCGGGTCCAAAACTGGTTTCCATTTCTTGCAAGCATCTCGTGTCAATTAGCAAGGGTCTTTGGCAAGGATCATTTGCAAAACGCCAAATAGATGCTTGAATATTAATTGAACGATTTTTTTCGTCGAATTGGGCCTTATTTAGGACCTTACAAAGGTGAAATTGTATCCCAGCTAAACGCAAATAAGTGCTAACAAGCATCAAAACTGCATTTGTATGAATTACAACAATACATCTCTTCCCTTCCTGCAAGGATTTGCTAAGTAATACATCAACCTTGAGAAATAAAAATAACACTGTAATAATTAAAGAAACGTCAGAAACTATACATATTTAAGTAATATCGATGTCTGCCTGTTTGATTGTATGCATGAATTTGAGCTATATTTGCAAGGTTTTCATGATACTTGGAACTAACAAAAAATAAGCCAATTGATGTTTTCATATCATGACCAGAAATATCATGGTCATAAAAAATTCCAACTTTCACAAAAGAGCCAACAACTTATTATTACTGATGCATGTTTGTAATTTACACATAAATTTAGCAATATTTACGAGGTTTTCTATATTAGCTTTTAGTATCAAATGAAATAACATGAAATTGGCAATATTAATTAAGAAATGAATATATATAAATATTTAACATATATTTACATGTGTGCACCTGTCTTAGCTTTCCACACCGCGATTCTAACTCCATTTTTCCAATTTCCCTTTGCTTTGTTTGGCTATCTAATCGCCCTATTCCCTCAAATACTACACCCTCACTAAAATTCTCCATGTTATATGAGCTAAAAATACATATACGACCAAGAGAAGTAAACACTTTTTCAGCATTCTCAAAGGAATCCTTTGTAAATGCCAAAATGGTAGATTCGGCAGATGCCATATTTATATACTCCTTCAATTGGCCGGGAGGCATCTCACACTCAATAATTCTTCTTTCAACTAAATCACTTTCCGAAAAGTCAACTTCTGAAATGCTCAACTTCAACTTCAATGTTGCCAATATTTCAGTGAATATTTTTGAATTTGCTTCTGTACAAGGAAGAGATGATGATAAAATGCTAGGGGCAACAAAATGGGCTAAACTAGCTCTTTGTCTTTTACTAAAATAGTCCAATTGTTGATCATGCAATATCACCAATCGCCTTGTACATGATTTCGCAATGGTTGAAGCAAGCACAGCCCAATCATATGATGGCTTTTCTTCCTATCAAAGAGAAAAAATTTACATATGTACTTGACATAATCTAATGTGAAGTAACATAAAAGTTCCATAAAAAAATTAATTTTTTTAACACGAATAATATATTATCAAGTTAAAATTGCTGCAATGCAATTAAGAATATAAGGCACATGAAAAGTCACTTGACTAACCTAAAGAGTTACTTTAAATTAATTTCAAAAGTTATAGAAATATAGTTCTTTTTAGTGGATACCCAAATAATTGATTTCAGATTTCCTTAACGTAAAAATTATATTACATATATCTGTTTAATAGTGTAACTTGAAAAAACCCTTATTTTGAAGAATTTTTGTAAAAATGAAGAAAATAACCTTTAAATAATTAAATATGCATATAACTTGACGTATGCTCCCAAATAAATATATTCATATATACAATCAATACACTGTATTTTTTCAGTTTGAAATTCAATTTTATACATCTATTCAATAATAAAAGCCGTTTTTTAATCTTGTAACTCTTCAATATAAATACATTTGCCCAGACAACTACCCGCAAATTTTTTACTATCCACAATTTTTTATAGTGACTTTTCATATGATTTATATTGTCTTCTTTAAGAATAGAGATTATTACTCATCTTTTCATAATGATTAAGACCCAAACATGAAATCAGCCCATGAATTTAAAGAAAACCAAATAAATTTTGAATTTTTCGAAATTTTCACTCTGATTTTATGAATAGACTTTATGTAGTTGAAATCTATGAGAAAAACAACCAAACTTTGTACATTTTTTCTTAATATTTTTTTGTGCTTAATTATTTGCCCGTTTTCCAACTTTTTTTAATTTTCGCTTTAATTATATGAATAGACTTATCTAGTAGAGATTTGCATAGCACCTCCAATTACACAATATTAGCCAAAAAACATCATGAAAGATCCAGTCAAATGACGAATTAGTATATAAAGACATTAGTGGTACACCAATCTCATAAATGTCTACTGTTCGACACAAAAAAAATGCGTTATGAGGTCCTTGAACTCGCTGATTATCAGAGTATTATTCATTGAAAAACAGTTTATTAGTGTAAAATTAAAGACAATTTTTTTAGAAATTGAACTTTAGAAGGTTAAGATTAGAAATTGGTTAGAACTCAAATGAAGATTTGCCGATTTTTTATGGGTACACTGATGTACCCGTATAATATATCTTCATTTTATAAATTGCGGCAGTAATATCAATCATTTTTCACCTTATCGGTTTCTGCATTATTAGATGGGTAGTCTAGGACGACATTATACCAGGACATATTAGACAGTAAAGTCGCATCAGTCGCTGCCCGAGAAAGACAGCATACTACAACATCTAACATATTCCTACCGCACTTATTATCATGCCATGCTGATCTTGACTTCTCATCTTCTGCATTACATGCAGGACTTCCTAAATTCAAAATGAATTTTAAGCATATTATTTCAAATAAACAGCTGTAAAATTTTTAATCCTGATTTTCATGAAGATCTATGAAGTCGACTTGATACATATATCATCATGGATTTTATTAAACTAATATTTATATAACCATTACATTAACGTCTTTATAACCGGTTACTGGTTACCATCTTAACGTTAGGCGACTGCAATATTAGTCATCGAGTCTACTCAGAACGTCTGCTAAAAAAATTTAATTTGTTACCTGTACCTTGATGGGTATCCTTTTCGTTATAAATTCCTGATACCGACATTTTCCTATTGAGTTGTGTGGAATTTTTCTTACTAGCAATTCTCTCAAGGCTAATCTTTTTCCAAGCATCCCACGTTCCTACGCGCAATCGAGGCGTAGCTTTTGACATATACATCCACCATTTCACCATACAATTCTTTGGCACTAACAGTAATTGCGGCGGGACATAATTATTTGATTCGCTATTAATTTCAACCCAACGCAAACCGTCTATCCAGGATATTGCTGCTGAAGCTGTGCATGTTTTACCCTTACCATCACATAGGATTGCACCGATACTTAACTGCATCAGGGAGACAATCCAGCGTAGCCCTTGAATTAGCTGAGGAAAAAGATTGAACGATTTGGAACACCGAGATTCTAGCATGATAGCTAAGTGCTGAGAAGAATTATTTCCTGCTCCTTTTGAATGCATAATTTGCTCTAAAGGATCGAATATTTCACTTGGAGACAGCGCTTCGCTATGATCGTCTTCATCAAATAACGAAGATGGACAGAATTTTAAAGGAACAGAAAGTTGACCTTTCAGCGCATGATGCAATAACACGTTACACTGTGTCAGCAGCAATTTTGAGCTCTGACTTAGTTCAATATCGATTTCAGTATTTTGCATACTAACAGGTTCAGAGATAATGTTCAATTTAGGAGATTCACTATTAATATGTTCCACTATGGACTTAATTACACGTTGAATCATTTTGTCCCCGTATGATAAAATCCGCTTGGGCAGAGATTGGCTTATCAATTGTGCCACAGTGTTCGACATACTCAATTTCCATTTTCGTTCTTCGTTAAAATCTGTGGCAACAAATCGCATTTCTTCCAGAAGAATATCATGGTGAGTCTTAGGTCTTGGTTCAACTACGCTAGGTGGCAAAAATGTATGTTTTGCTGATTCCATTACTGAAATACGTTCCTTGAGATTGTTGTATAGCATGCTATACCGATCTAACATAGCTTCCTAAATATAAAAAACATATAAAATATTTTGTTTGAAGAAAGTTATAAAATATATGAACTATTCCATGCTTGACAAATGCAAATCAAATTACGTGGTATTACAAGAACAGGTTTCTGCAACAATTTTTTACATATGAGAAATTACGATATCTGATAGTCGAGTGCAAAAATTATTATACCAGTGTTATACAGTTTATATATCTATGTGCAGAGAATTTCCGACGTAACGAAGCTATCAGGATAACCTATTTGATTGATTACATCCAAAAGTATGGATCTGAACTTGGCGCAATATGACTTTTTTCGTTCATTTATTTCAATCGCAAATTTGTCCAAAGCGAATCCATTTTATTCAAAGTTTGCTGTAGTTGTTTCAGAGACACTGACTAGTATAGTATAATATCAGGTATACTAGCTGCCAAAATCCATAATTTTATTGGAATTTAAAAAATGCCATATACACTAACATTTGAGAAAAATAAAGAAGCATCATATCATATGGTAGACAATAGCCTTTACAAATATGCACATCAAAAATTTTATTTTTTAGTTTAAAAGCGGGTTTTTAGTAACATGAAGATTATTTTACCTCATGCAGTTCATATTTTTAAACACAATATAACATGGCTAGCTTCTGAATGTGAGTTAATATCTATACTATTGTATAATAACAAAGTACTTTCAATAAAGCATAGAGGAAATATTATGCCGTCATATTTATTTAAAAATGGCCACAAATTTGACTCACTGCTCGGACAGCGAAAAGAAGAAAAAATGTCACGTGTATAATAGAATCAAATCTCAGCTAATAAAATTTGTTTAAAAAACAATTATAAAGTAAAAATGAAACTTACTGGATTTTGATACTTTTGTTCATCATCAGGAGGGTATTTTTTAGTTACACCTTGCAAATACATGTGATGTTTAACTGCAATGCTTCCTTTCGTCTTAAATTTTGGATCTGTTGACTTTTCATTCACAATATTACAGTGATCATCAACATCATCGTCATCTTCATCATCGTCATAATCGTACCCATCATAATTATCAGTCATATCTAAAAAATCAGCAGTGTAGGGTGCTGATGTTTCCGAAATAGGACGAGACTCAATATGTATATTATTTCCTAATACACCATTTGACCCGCTGAAACGTTCATTGATAATCGTATCAGTACCAACAGATGTATCGATATATAATGGTGCATTCCTTTCAACATCCATTGCTTCAACGCAAGTTTTGGGTTCGAGCTTAATTGGAGAACCCATTAATTTCGAATTTGAATTGTATTGATCAGATTGGACTTGCATTGTATCAATAGGTGCTATCATAGCCGCATCACCGCTCAACTTTCGAAATTGTTCAAATTCCTGTATTCCTATAAATTTTCGAACAAAATAATACTAAAATTAATCCCATATAACTGCTTATACAGTTTTAATATATGTACTTACCGTAGAATCGGTGAAAATGTTAAGTAGACCACTAAAAAAAGAGATTTTGAAACAATAAATACTTCACTAATGAAAAGGATTGAAAAGGCAACTGTTATATTATGACTTTTCAGCTTAAAATGAACTCATTTTTGTTGAAAGCAAAATTTCAGAATAATTTCCAAAAAAGTTTGAAATAATTAGTTTTGCATAGCTGCAATGACCTTGTAAACGTGTAATGAAATCAAACAAACTGTAATCTATTTTTATATTTTGTGGCTGTAGGCAGAAATTCTAGCAAAGAATACTCTAAATTAAAAATAACAGAAAATTATGGTAATTTTCATAATCTCACTATTTTTTTCATGTAAATCTCCAACTTTTTTGAAGTTGTATGTCGCCTAATTATACTTTAAATATCCAAGCATCAAGAAATTATTCTGAAAAAATGACCTCTTCAACAAAAATAAATTATGATGAGCTGAAAAGTCATTAAGAGTTTGTTTGGTTTTTCACTGCCTTTTCAAATTCTTTCTCGTAGGTGAAGCATTTAAGTTCGCAAAATGTTCAAAGTTAATATAGCAAAAATTACTTTTACCGCCTCCATAAAACTGAAAATGAGGATTATCTAAAAGTTTTGAGTATTTTTGCACCCAGAATCTTACCCGTTACTTCTCCATTTTTATAACTTTGATGCTGAGCTAGAGTTCCACTGTCTGAATCACATTTTCCATTGTGTAAGGATACTTCATTTGATAGATGGTCGTTAGAATCTGTATTTTTCATGGAATTTTGATGCGTGTCAGCATTTTGTATGGATTTTTTCTTTTGATTAAGAGCAGTCTCTAACATCACACACTCTCTCATTAGCTGCTTTCTATTGTACAAAATTCTCCGTAATACTCTCTAACGATATTGAGAAACAATTAACTATAGATCAAATATTATAATACGTATTAATTAATTCGGTAAATCAACTAGTTATCAAATAAATTTAGTGAACAATATAAAAATACAAAACCAAAACCTGCACATGAAACATTAAAATGGAAAAAAATTATGGACAAAGAAAAAGCGTGTATGACTACAAAAAAGTCGATAAATCTTCGAAAATATATAAATAAAAAAGTATTTGAAGTACAGCCAATGAAAATGAAAAAAAACTCTAATCTATATATATTTATAATGAAGAGAAAGTACATAAATTGTAAGCTCTTACTTCTTTGTATTGGATTACAGTCAAACGATTGTACATAAGAATTTGTTCGTTCAATGAGAGATGGTCGAAATTTCCTTTGTCGCTAATCGAACCTCTGCATATGCCATCTGCTCGAAAATTTGCATCAGAAAGTAAATCGTAGAAAAATTACTAATGTTTTTACATCATCAAATACTCTGCAAATGAAATTGCAATGTAACAATAAAGTTTCATTCAATATCCATACCTTCTGTAAGACCTCTTGAATCTGATTCATCAATATCAGATCGATTAGAATTTGATATTTCTCTCCTACTTTGAAAACTGCTAGATGACGAGCGGTTACTTTGAGAAGCGCTCCTCGTCAATTTTAACTTAGGCCTCCCAGGTCTTGGCTTCTCTGAACTTTTCCTATCCGTAGTAGTAGCATCTTCAGCGTTATCAGTACTGATGACGATTTTTTAAAACTATTCGTCTCAATAGCTCTGACATGAGAGTCATGTCATCCTCACCTCGACTGGTTGGGGCCCGCTTTTTTTCGCGCCATATTCAGCTAATTTTTCTCGGAACAATCAGATTAAATTTTCGAACTGATGCATTCGAAGGTAATCCGGGAATTCGAACATGCAGTGTTTATAGCAATGACTTAGTACATTAGATCAGCAATTTTATATCTATATCAAAATATTGCACCCGCGAAATATAGAATTTTTTTAGTAGAAAATTGTTCATAATGACCTGTGCGAAACGCAGATAAAACCAATTCAACCCGAATATTAGCGTTCATATAGAGCAGGATCTTGTTTAAATTCGCGCATTTTTTGGATGAAATGTGCGTACTTAACCAAGATGCATGAAAGATGCGGACTTTTAACATGAATGTCTATGAGGGGATACCTAAAAAATTATAAGAATACAGTCCATTTGCTCTCTTACCGCTTTGTTTCGTGTTTACGAGCACTCAGCAAGTTAGGAGAAGAAAAAAAGGTACCTGCCAACATCCAGATGACATTCAGTAACAGAAAAAATTATTGCAATCTTTGTGCGTAGCAAAACCCCATCTATTAGCAGTGTTGCTCGGAAATACAACGTTAGTGACAAAGCAATCAGAAACATGAAAAAAGTAGTACAACAACGAACTCAAAATCAAGACAATCCTACTCAAGTATTGACATTTTGTGTGAGCAAAGCAAAACATCCAGAGCTTGGAGAATATCTCCATAGATGGATTGATGTTGGATTAAGAATGTCACTTGTACTGCCACCAACTACAATCAATAACAAAGTACTTTAGATTGTTCAACTCCTTAACATATCCTTCTATAAGTTTAATACACTATGAGGTTGGCATCAAAGTTTTGTCAGCATTGAGGATTAAATTGAATAAATTTATCTGACCAAGGAGGTGAAGTTGATAAAAATGGTCCTGAACTGCTTAGCTCTTTTGAAAACTTGTACAATATTGTTAGCCAGTATGAGCCCAGTAATGTTTACAACATGGACAAGACTGGCCTATTTTATTGCTTTGTTCCCAGATGCACAATATTGCTTCCTGGTCAAGAACTTTCCACCATTCACAAGAAAAAAAGAAAGGACAGAATTACATTGATGGTTAGTTATGATGGCACAGGATTTGAATGTGCATCGGTCATAATGTTTGAAAAGTTCAAAATGCATTGCATGTGTCACAGATAGTTCTTGGCCATTCTGTATTATCAGCAAAACAATGTGTGGTTTTATGTCTCCTCATTTAACAAGTGGCTTGATGAGATATTTGAACTGTATGTTTGCAAGTACACAAGACACAAAGTTTCTGTTAATTCTTGACAATACACCTAGGTATTTAACCATGTTTGAAAAAACAATATTTGCATAATATTCTTTCCTCAAAATATTACATCATGGAAGTAATTGATGGAAATGGAAATTATTACAGCACTTAAAAAGCAATACAATATGTTTGTTGATAAAGGAAATAAAGCCTTTTCACAAGAGTCCTAAATCTGTTAGGAGACAGTTTAGAGCCAACAATGATAAAAGTAAAATAAGGCATTGATGGCACAGTATATGTAAAACTGCCATGTCCTGTGGATACTGTAACATTTGTCAACAGTGCTTGGAACAAAATTAGTCAAGAGTCTTTGTACAATTGTTTCAAAAAAGCTAGTATCATTCCTTCATGTGAAAATGGTTCTGGCCAAACTGATAAACTCAGACTAGAAATGGACAAAGGCATTGTAAAATTGATAGGTTTGTTGCAAAATTGCAATCTTTTGTAAACCTTACAGGTAGACAAAGTGGCTCTGAAAGGTAAATTGTACAATTTTTACAGGCCAATAAAGAGGGCTTGAATTAATTCCAGAATACTACCATAGATAATGTAGATGAAGTAGTGAAAGAAGCTTTTAACCTAGATTTTCTCATATCCACTTCATGCAACAAGTTGGATGATATTGATGCATGGCTTACTGTGCCTAGTTCTGGTACAATTGATAAACCTGCCATTATCACAGAAATGCTACAGATTGTAATTAAACTTGATCTTCCCCTAGCAAAACTCCAAGGTTTCAAGTATTTAAAACCTGAACAAGGAAGTCAAGCCAAATTAACTTTGTTCTCACTCTCCCAGATTGTTCAGGACTCCAATTCCAAAATTACTTGCAAGCAAGTTCAGAAATAGTCATTAAATGACCATGCATGACTATAAGATTAATTAATAATATGAACAAAATCAAAAATGTAAACAATTGAATTTTACAATTTGTTTGAAATTTTTCATGTTTAGTCATTGATTATAAGACAAGGAAAATAAATAACTGACATTATTTGGAAAAAATAATTAACTGCTACAACTACTGAATAATACTTGTTCCATGAAAAAATTCTAAAAATTTCAAAAAATTTGTTATAAATAAATTACTCAATTTATTGAAAATCAATTATTTGACACCATTGAATAAAATTGATTGAGGGATTTTACTTCCAACTGATCTAGACAACCAAAATGTCAGTATGCTTGCTGGTCCTGCTATCTACAAATTATCATGGCATAACTACTCAAATTTGTTTGCCTATTTTTCAGTTATATTTTGCCTATACTTTTTTTCACCTTTTTGCCTCTTTTACCACATTGCACCTATTATTCCAATTATGCCCTTGTGCAGATTCTTTATATCATGACCTTTGTTATAACTCTTTCATGAATTCATTCATTCTATTTTCTCATATAATGCCATGTGCTATATTCAACACGGTTCTATGGAAACTTCTTCAGTTTTTCTTTCACCTACGCATGTTCCATATCATAATACCTCTTCAACAATGGTCAGATTCTCAAGCCCTGCTTTACCTTCTGCCAAAAATACTTCAAACTTTGCTTTCAACTGACTGGATAATATTTAAGTATTATCATCAACCCGATAACCTTGCTTCACTTGGCCTATTTTTTAATTACTTGTTAGGAACCTAACATGCAACATAAACACAAGAAACCTGTGACAGAATACATGTATTATTATATCCTAAATTGTGTTGATAGGAGTAAAATAACTTCATCAACACAGCAAAATATTATTTACTGAAACTTGTTCTCATAATCAGAACTGAAACTTCAACATGGTATCAGAAGACACGTACTGCAGCTACAGAACAGAGTTAACTCCCTTAGGGGTCAATACCTGACATTGCTCCACTTTATTTCCACTGAAGTTAATTTCAAGGGATACTATGATTAATTCTAGAACTATCACAAGCTTATCAATGAAAATCACAGGTTTACTTTTGGACCAAGAGATTCAACAAGATTCACCAAAGAGCCTGTTTCAAGGGCACTTCAAGAGGGTATACCGCAGAAACTAGCAGGGACATGTTTATTTGTTCAGTCTTATGTTTTTGCTCACTTTTCTAGTTTGATAAAGCTTCTAAAGTTTTATTAAATCTTATTTTGCCTTGCTTTTTGCTTACCCTCAGCTATATATTGAACTTCACCCCCTCTACTGAGTCTCATTGTGTCAAGAATCAACTTGTATTACAAATTAGTTTCTTATTTTAGTTCTAGCTGCAGATGCTCTTACTTGGAACATTCTTTATTTTATGCTAATCATATTATTAATAAGTGGCTAGTCATGTAATAGTTCTAAAATTAATAATGTTGTGTTGGAGAAGTGTAGTTACTTCTCACAACACAGGTCAAGGTATAATGTATATTTGAGCTGTTACCCTCTTACATTGTTTGCCTGTTTTGTTGTGTGTCACGACACATTGTCCATATGAAGGTATACAGTAGTATATTATATTATTTCATCTTTCTTCTTGCATTCCAACATGATGATAATAAATATATATATATATATATATATGCGTGTAGGGATAATAATATTCAGCCTGTGTTCATTTTAAACTTTCTTATGGAAGCTTCAATGCTTATTTCTGCTCATATATTTTTCTTAGAGATTTAATGTGAATTTGTAAAGCATGATAGAGATAAGGCCAAATGCCTTTTTGTCAGGATACTTACCAGTCCTGCTACTTCTTTAGATTGTTACCACATAACTGCTCAACTATGTTTGCTAATGATTGTTTATGTTTGCTTACATTTTGCCTACACCATTCTCATCTTTTTGCCCCTTTTACCTCATTGTGCCTTAAATGCCAAACCCTTTACGTCAATACCTTTGCTACAATCCTTTATAGAATCCTTTGTTCTACACTACAATTTGCCACATGCCACCCTTCTTATGGTTAATTGGAAACTTCCTGAATTATTTTCTTCAACCAGTTCAACTGGCACAAGAATGATTCTATTTTCATCATACTTCCTCAAAACTCTACTTTACTATCCTCTATTCCAATTCAAACTCTGCTTCAACTGACTGAATATTATTTCAGAAGTTGCCATCAAACTATAGTTCTGCTTGAATCAGCCTTATTATCAATTACTCTGCTTTACACCCCTTTGTTTCTGCCAAAGTCAATTTCTTAGAATTAATTAAATAATTCTACAATTATCACAAGCTTAACAATGGAAATTGCAAAATTTATTTATGGAGCAAAAGATGCAGCAAGATTCAGCAAGATTCAATGGAGAGCCAATTTTAAGGACACTTTAGGAGGGTATATTAAAGGGGGTAGCGGGGGCATGTTTATTTGTTCAGTCTTATGTTTTTGTTCACTCTTCTCAATTCTCTCAAAGTTTAATGAAACCTCTATATTTTATTAAATCTTATTTTAGCTTTGCTGTTTGTCTGCCTTCTGTTGTACATTGGATATTACCCCCTACAGAGCCACTTCGTCAATAACAGTACTAATAATATATTATATTACTATACCCTTTTTCTTACATCCAACATTTTTACAGCATCGTGCCATTGAGACTGCTGTGTAAGCATATGAAAAAATCTTAATGTCTTAAGTAATTTTTTTTATTTTTGATGTGCTAGATAATCTCATACTTAAATACAACAGCAGTTTGATAATGAATTTTTCAATATTTATAGCAAACAAGTCAATAATGTCATATAAAAGTTTTTGTAATTATATATTAGATGTAATCTTTTAAAAATGTATTAAAAGTTGAAAATTTTATTCTTTTCCTGTAATTTATCAAATTTTGCACCCCGTAAATAATCTAGAGAGATTTTTGGTAAAGGTAGTTGCATAAAATAGTATTTAAATGATGCCAGAATATACGTTACTGTATTCAAAATGAACACTTTTCTTACATGTTTACATATTTACGAAGATCTAGTTTGTTGTACTGTTCATATATAGCTTTAACTTCAGTCTATTTGTTGAATGCAAACTTGTGTTCAAAGTTTTTGTTGAGTGTATGTGATGTAACCTCCAATTGCACACTGCTTTAACTTCTTACAGTAGGAATCAGTTGGGGTGGGTGGGCGCCAGGGAGTTAGGATAAATAATCGGCTTTACATTCCAGCTTCGTTGTCGGCTTATTATTTCGGCTGAAACCTACTGCATTTCAACCCATTAATTTAGCACATTCTCATCTTCATAATCCCAGCTTTGGTTTTCTAGGGTTAGATTACACTTTTTCTACAAAGCCTTACCAATCATGTCGGAAGAACTGACAGCGGAGCAGATGATGGAAATGCGCAAAAAGCGTACATTCAAAAAGTTTACCTTCAGGGGCGTTGAGCTCGAGAAGTTGCTAGATCTTAGCAATGAAGTAAATATATTAAAGGAAGTAATATATCGCGCTATGTGTAGCTTGATGCATATTATTTTTTTAGGAATTTATGGAATTGGTACACGCTCGAGCTCGGCGTCGCATGACTCGTGGATTAAAGCGCAAGCCCATGGCTCTAATTAAACGTCTTCGAAAAGCCAAGAAAGGTAGCATTAATAGTTTTCTCATATACATTATCTTTTTCTCGAGCTTAGAGTATATTTAGCTGTCAAATATATTGAAATGTAAGCGGTCCTATAATAAGGCTTAGTATAAAAATTTTATGCTTTTTGAAACCAAAAGACTGAAACAGAGCAAGATGTTGTAGCCCATTTTTTACTTTACATCGAGCGAAAAAATTCTCAGTCTTCCTTTCTTGTCATGCTTTTTATTTATTTTAAACAAAGCTAAACCATAGCGCGATTTACAGCGAGGCGCACTGTAATTTCATTGCATGCTCACTCCCTTTGGCTCCAAATTTCTATGGGAAGCCATGCTATAAAATTCACCATGTACCTATAAACATAATTGCTGTACATGAGATGTATACTTGGCTATGATTATTTGAACATATCAAAGTATGGAATTATTATCAAAATTTCTAGAGACATAATCTTATTGCTGAATTCTTGATATGATTTTTTTTTCATTATTTTACAATGGAAATACGTATAATAAAGTCCATCGAACATCATTATCGTGAACTATACAGAAATGGTTTTAACATCTAGCACCACTCAATTTCATCTGACTTCAAATAATTTCTTTTGAAATTCACTCAAATTGCCAATTTTTAGTTAAAAGAGTGAAACAATTTTCGATTTTATATGAAGTTTATTTTTGATAAAAATTTGTATTATTTTAGAACAAATTATGTTAAAAATACTTGCTCATTTTGAAATTCCTTTTTTTTGTAATAGTATCACAATTATGTGTGTTTTTCTTAGATTCTAGGAAAGGATGAAAGTTTGGTCTATGAATTTGATTTGTCATAATAAAATTTGAACTAATTCTGTGAAAAATTGTATTTATTAGAGGCTGCTCCTATGGAACGCCCTCGAGGTATAAAAACTCATCTTAGAAATATGTTGATTGTCCCTGAAATGATTGGATCAGTCGTCGGTATATACAATGGAAAATCGTTTAATGGCGTTGAAATCAAGGCTGAGATGGTAGGTATGTATCTTGGTGAATTTTCCATTACATACAAACCCGTACGCCACGGTCGACCTGGTATCGGCTCTACAGCAAGTGCAAAGTTCATTCCAATTTGATGTTCTATTATATTTGAACTAAATTGTGAATGTAGCTGATGAAAATGTTGTATATTTTCTCTTTCTATGCTTTTTTTGCTTATATTTTATGAATTAATCCCCAATTATTATTACACTATTTGTCCTATTCCAACTCGACTAGAGTCAATTTTTCTTATCTTTTCTGGTTCATCATAAATGGCTTTTCTTTTCCTCCTATTTTCAATCCTTTTAAGTTCAAATTTCTAGTGCAGTCCCAATTCAATGCATGTTACTGTTGAAACTTTGCATCTAAGAGAGTCATGTAGTTTATTATCGCATAATATGTGTCTTACTTGATAAGTTGCAATATTGCAGAAAAAAATGAAAAAGGCAAGAGTGGAAGGTTTGTATGAGAAAGCTCTATATTTTAAACCAAAAAGTAGAAATCAAAATTCAAAGTGACAAGCGATAAAATTCATGATATGTATTGATTCTTTTTATGAGCTTGCATCACAATTCAATAGACAGTTCGATTTAATCAGTTTTACTTTGTTATTATCGAACTTATAAATATATGTGGGGTTAATCTATGTATTTTATCAATTGTATTTCTTATCAAACTTTGGTATAGTCACAAAAAACAATGCAAAGTAGGAGAAACTAGAGATTATCTCTTCAAATTTTTAGTGGGATAAAAATATATATGTAATTCCCTCCCTAATATAGCCTATGTTTTTCTAAATTCCAATGCACGCATTTTCTGAGATAAACTGCGATGAAGACTCTTGTCCCTAAAAAATTCTCGTTGCTATGTATGTCTTTACCAGTTCTACATGTTAGTTTGCTAAAATAAATTATGATATTAAATTAGAAGCCCATTTGTATAGTATGGGCTTTAGCAATTGCTTCAGCAGATAAAGACTTGAGAAATCAATGAAATTCAGGAAAACGAATTTGTTGCGATGCCGCCATTGACATTTGGGACTAGTTTGACCCATTTAACCAACAATGCTAAGTGCAATTAAAAATTAAGTCAGAATTGATCCTTGCAAAAAAATTGATTTTACTATTTTTGTAACATTTTGTTCAATATCAATCACAAGAAGCACCTTGAGTTCTGGGTCTCCCATGAAATTGTAAAAATGGTTCGATGCTCAGTTGTACAAAGGCTCTTAGATACTACTTTGAATACACTTTTCAAATCTGTCATATAGCTTTACTTTTTTGTCTACATTCTAATTCCATGGCAAGTGTGCAGCATTTTTTGTCCATATTCGTTTTTAAGTTGGAATTCAAATCCTTGATGACATTAGTTTTTTCATCATGTGAACAATTTGGATGTATTTCTTGTTCTGGTCTTTTCTGAATAATGCAAGAACTCGAAAGAATATACACTGACGCTGAGATACAACATGCCAACTATTTACATGTATCACTTTTTATGGCACTGAATGTTACCAAAGATTGAACTTACAATCATGCTGCATGCAAAGTACAATAATTCACAAATGTACATCCAAGCGCCTAAAGTCGCACAAAAATGAAAAAAAAATGACTGAAAAAGTGCAAATATTTTGTTTGAATTGTAATATTTACTATTGATTCTCAAATTCAGTAAAATTTTACAAAACTGTACAAACCATAGTTCAGATAATTATATAGTGCTGGAAAAACTTTTGTTTGCTCTACTTTAAGACAGCTTTTTATTATTTTTATAAAAATAGGGGAAGGTGAAAGAGTATTATCATTTTAGACTGAGTTGAAAAAGATAGAATTGAAGGAAGAAACCTTCCCTATGCTTTGCCAGTTAGGAAATAAGCAGAAAGCAGTTTGAAGGAAAGGAAAAGTTTGCTTGATATCAGTTAACATAAATTTGAATCTTAATGACCAAGTTCTAATTGTTTATCATATTTATTTAATAGGCTGACATAAGTCAAAACTGTTCAGAATAGATGAGTATCCATATTTTGTTCAGCCTTAAAAAGAAAGTTCAATAAAATCAAACTAATAAAAGAGTCAAACATTGAAATAATTTATGTTTTTACCTGTGAAATTGAAGAAGTTTATTTTAAATTAATTAGTCTTTTTAACCACATGTAATCATGGCAAAGCTTATGAGGTGCAAACCTCAGAAAAAGTGAGATTTAATCGATTTAGGTCATTGTTAGGTAGGATTGATAGGGTTAAAGTTAGTTTGTGCTATGTATTCTACGCCTCTATACATCAGTCTATCCGCTTGAGTAAATTGGAAACTGCAGTTAAATTAAAGTTAAGGGTAAAAATAAAAATTTATAAATGTGCCATTAATATACCTGTTGTTTACATAATAAAGTTAGGCTCGAATTACCTTGATTTAGACAGTTTTTTGACGCTTATAAATATTTTCAAATGCAACTCAGAATCTTAGTGCTAATAAGTGAACAAACCTCAGAATCTTTACTATAAATGAAAGTATTCAAGACACTTTTGCATTATAACAGGAAAAATACTAATCTTACATTTTTTCATTGCATCACACTTCACAAAGTACATTACTTAGTCCTACAGAACTTCCGATATAAAGGATTTCATTTCTAGTAATTTTCATTAAAAGTGAATAATTGAAAAAGTTATTTCGTCAGTTTTAAATTTTCTAGTATAAATGGACTAATTCGGTGTTTATTATATCCTAAGTTTATATTTGAATAGTTATCCCATGTGGATTATATTCGGGATAAAACGAGCTAATATTAAATTATTGGGAACTCATTGTCCATTACTTTCATTATTAAGCTTAGTTCAAATCATTTTTCAAGTCATAATTCCTTTACACCCTCAAATCCTCTAAAGCACAGCTCTTCACATCAAATCTGCAAACGTTTCTTCTGTTAGAGTAGATTCGACATTCTGACCAGCAAAAGAATCTTTTCCAATGGCAGGTTTGCTATCTTTTTTCTCTTTTCGCTTATAAGTGTACCCAAGAAAATTCTGATCCTTATCCTTACGATGAGCTGAGCGATTCGTTTGTTCCCACAAACCGGACTCTTCAAATTTTTCGAAATTGGCAGTTAAAGCTGAAACGACATCATCAAAACCGGGTTGGTTTTTATCCATATCGTGTAATTGTGCTAGCAGTTCAGTTCTATGGGAGGATCCTTCGGGTATGTACGGGGATGGAAATTCACGAATACGAGTCCAATCCATACCTAGATGTATGCATAAATTAAATAATTTTATAGGATTTTACTTTTTTCATTACTATGTATTGATTTTACCCCAATAGTGTATTGACAGTAAACCTCGAACAATAAGAATAGACAGAAAAATAATATTGTGCAAGTTCAGATTTTTGGATGCAACGAATTAATTTGGTGGTACCGTCATATTTGCTACGTATATCACTTTCGGAGTCAGTTTTTAAAAGTATAAAAATTATAAAATTTCAAGCTTTTTTAGAACGAAACAATAATTTGAATATAACTTGATAACATTACCTACTACGATAAATAACAATTTTTACATTGCTAGCAACAATTACAAACACAGCTAATAATCATTTCACAATAATAAAAACTCCCAGCATATTGACAACATAACATTTTTAACAAAAATCATTCTTTATGATAATAATTCCTAATACTGCTAACAACTTTTTCTAACCTAAACCCCTAACTATCCTTATATTGTTATTAGCTATTCCTAACATCGTTCATTACAGTACCCAACAAAGTTAATAATAATTCCTAATATTGATAATGCTCAATACTTTTAATAGCAATCCCCAATGCTCTTTATAACGCTCCTAACATCGTTAATAAAAATTTTAGTAAAAATTTAGTAACCTGCCCAGTCTTGAAACCACGCATGCGCCATTATGTCTCCCATTCCCGACCTTCCAAGTCTAACATCAGCATCAGTTACCAGAGCAAGCAAGAAATCTAAGCACAATGAGCTCACTACGGAGGCCGCCTCTCTAGGGACCTCTAAAAATCGACGCCAATTTAAAATTTTTCTACACGTTGTAACTGGATCATCAGCATAAAAGGGAGTGTATCCCACTAAGCACTCATACATTATGACGCCTAAGCTCCACCAATCACATTCTTTTCCATAACCTGTTAACCAATTAAATAGTATGCAACCATTAAAATTTCAACATTTATGAGAAGGTGAAGCTTTTCTTATCTTGACCCCAGAAAATTGTACCAAATGAAAGATCACAATTTTGCGTGTATTTATTCTAAAAGAATTGTTTTTCGTGAGTATTTTCATAACTGTGACTTTTTGTTTGAGACATTTACAAAGATAATCTTTTAAATACATAAAAGTAAACATATTCTATAGAACGCAAAATACTTATAGTGTAAAATAAAGAGTGACAAAAAAAATAATGGCACTAAAGAATAATAAATAAGCACATCCAAAATTCTTTAAAGTATATTTATAATTACATATTATAGTTTAAAATAATTATTGTATTACTCTAATTTGATTGCGATTTTTTGCACTCTTTACTCTTTGAAAACGCCAATAATTTTATGGATAATTTCTTGTAAAAAAGGGTTTATAATTCATTTTTTATTATCAAAGGCTAGATTGATAATAGCAATTCTAGAACCGTAAGATTCATATGATAACAAGAAAGGTTAAAGACTAGATACTGAAAGCATAATATATATCTTTGAATTACTGCCCTTCTGTGGTGAAAGTGTAAAATTCACCATAAATTATTTTTCTATTTATTTTATACTCTGAAGAAATTTTTCCGATATTTGGCCTTTCAACAAATATCAACTTAGTATAAGGTGAAAAGCTACCAGAGTATGCGTTTGTTCTTTCAAATCTTCTTTTGTCAATAGCTTATTTATTGCTAGTAAAATATTTCTTCTTTAGTCACCTATTCTAGCTTTCAGCACGAATGCTATTGGTTCTGTACCTTCGATGTACATTAGAAAAAGATTATTTGATGCTATAATCAATTACCAGCAATAAAATTGCATATACCGTTTTGCACTGCTCTAAGAATACAGTTATTCTATCAAACTCATACACGAATTTGATCTAGAAGAAAAGGCATAAAAATAAAATATAATACTACAATTTACAGGTTTTCATGATATTCTACTAAGAGCGAAAGCGGAAATTCATCAGGCTGATTTCAGAACTGATTTAAATAATTGTGATATCATTTGCCGTGATGATATCGCAAGCATTTATAAATATGTAAGTTTTCAATGGTATCCTACTAATTAAATGTGCAAAATCATCGTACCAACCTTTTTGTAACAGCACCTCTGGAGCTATGTAATCAGGAGTCCCAACGGTAGAATACACCAGGGCCCGATCACGGTGAGTAGGGGGAGGGGGAGTGTTTCCCTTTGCCCAAATACCCTTGCCTTGTATTGCCGAACTAGCCCCCTCAGGGGTCTTAACCTGACTGCTATTAAGCATGCTATCTTCAATTTCCATACCATGTTTTTTCACATCAAAGACATTTAGCATTGGATCTTTTTCAATACGAGTGCAGAGACCAAGATCAGTGAGCTTCACATGGCCGAACCAATCAATCAGTATATTGTCAGGCTTCAAATCTCGGTGGATATATCCGATGGTGTGCACGTGTGCAATAGCCATCGCTGTTTCAGCCATATATAATCTGCGACAAAATTATTTAAGATTTTTTGTAAATATCATCAATATATGAGTACACACAAGCATATTAAATAATACAATTTCATGAATTTTAGAAAAAATAAAAAAATTATTCATGTAACTCCGAAATTAGTGGCAATTAAAAAACTATGCAAATTTGCACTTTTGAAAGGTACATGCGAAGTAAATTTTTAAGCTGTCAACATACTTCTAACAGATTAGACATATTGATTTCTTTAATTGAATCATATATATTGCCGCCAAGTATGATGTACTTGGGGCGACCAGCGCAAAGCTCATTTTAAAAGTTTTAACGATTAGAATTTCAAGATTACTGGTTTCATCAATTTTGTCAGTATGTATACAATAACAAACCTAGTTGCAGCCTCAGTGAAAGTATCATGCTTCATAAGTAACCCCATCAAATCCCCCCCAGGAAGATACTCCATGACCATATATAAATTAATATCATCTTGAAAAGAATACTGTAGACCAACAATCCAGGGATTATCAGCCTCTGCCATCACATCACGTTCAGCTTTCACATGGTTTATCTGATTCTTCAAAATCATATGCTCTTTTAGCATAGCTTTAACAGCAAAAATCTCACGAGTATCACGTTTACGAACCAATCGAACTTCACCAAAAGCGCCTCGACCAATGATGGCTAACGGCTCGAAATCAGACTTTAACATTCGTCGACGTCGTTGGCGAATGTTTGATAGGCAATTTTCCCACACTTGCTTTCGAAACCTACATATCCACAAAAATGGTAAAATTGATTAATGATTTATAGCATCTACTTAATACAAAACTAAATAATGATACAAGAGAATTAAAATTTATCAATAAATATTTTGTAACAAAAAGATAAGTTCCAAATATGTTTATATCATAATTTAATAAAACAAGAAAGGATTGAGTTTGATTCTGGCTACAGATCAATACTTGGAGTAGGCTTCTTAACATGAAATTTGGTTAGCAAAATCTTTAGCGACAGGTGCGAAACGAAGATGAAAACTAAACTGTATCTAAATATGGTTAATAAAGTCTTTAATGAAATACAAAAAAATGACTACATATAATGTTTTATGATTTTGATAGATAAGATATTTTCAACAATTCCATAGCCCATTTCAACAGGTTTTCAAATCAAAATCAATATATAGACACTTTTGTACAAATTTAATCAAAAGCGAGCTATATTATAGCAAATTTGTTGACTTTTCTTCTATTTCACAAAAAGATTAGAGAAATGTAAGAACGAATCTTATCAATAATTAAAATGCACATAAGCATCTTTAAAATGAAAATTTGATATTGAATGACCCATGTATTTTATCATCATTGTAATTGTCTTAAAGTCTATAGCAGAGCATGTATTATGTATTTCAGCCCATATCTTATCAAGATATCTATATCTTGATAATTCTCAAATAGAGCGCATACTTAAAAAATTCATACTAAATAAGTAAGATTGGCAATAAAAAATAAAGAATCTTGAGGTACCTGAGTTTGTCGCTTTCGTTTATTCCCATCTGTTCCATTTTCCGCTCCAAGATATCCGCACGTTTTTGATTCTCTGCCCTTTCCTGGTTTTCAGTCTTAAGATTGGCGTACCTCTCTTCGAGATAGGCAAGAGTATACTTAGCTTTCATGCGCTGACTCTCAGTTAAATTACTCGCACCGACAGGTTTTATCGTAAGATTACTACCCGGCGGATGATTTGAGGAATTTGCTGTGCCATGCGGGGTGCCAGTTCCGCTTTTCAATTGCACACTATCTGTTGGGGCATGGACAACTGTGCTATGTGAGGATTCATTTAATCCTCCACTGCTGCCCGAACAAACATCCATGCTTGCGTTTGATTCCATTCCGTCAAGGATTGCTTGATAAGTTCGGCAAAATATTACCTTCCTTTCGTGTCAATTTTTATCAGGGTAGAGCTAGGATCAAAGAAAGCGTCAATTGTCCGATTGCAATTTCAAGCGCGGCCTTACAGCTCAGAGTACTTGTGATAATCCTATAAATTTCGGGAAATTTTTTCTCAGTACACATGATCTATTTATTTGTCGGTGCCAAACGACCGGTACATATCGGAATATACCGAGATTTGTATAAGACCGAGGAAAATATGTTGCGGTAGAGACAAACCCAATAAAATTTTACCAGCTATAATGCCCAGTAATGTGTCCTTTGTCAGCAACGTGGATATTTTACCTATTCGGCAGGTTAGTAACAACAAAAAACAAAATCTCTAAAATGTTCAAGCTACAAGAATGTCAAAGTATTACGATCCAGGAATATTACAGTAGCAGAATATTCCAGTAACAACAATCCAGTAACATAAATATCTTACTAATGACTATTTATTCAAAAATTTAAATGCAGTACTTTCTGTTTGGATACTCTTTCAAAATAATTGAACCATGCAGACTATTTTACCAGAGCAAAAATAAAAATAAAATATGTCCAGTAATATCACTAGTAATGTGCCCAGTACCTTATCTATTAATGTTTGTGGTAATGACATTAGCAGCTATAATATTAAGATAATACATGTCCAGTTATATCTTCTGCAACAGTAATGTCACCGAAGAAAAAATCTAGAAACATTCCAGTGACAGATATGCCAACAATATTAAGAGAAATTATAAAGAAAGTTAATTTGAGGATGCCTGTACCAGGATATCTACAGCAAATAATCTGTTACAAGTTCAAGATGGTAATCTATTATCTATTACTTCATATTTTGCTTTCTGTAAGTCTATTAAAACTAACAACACGGACTGTATGGATGACCCAAAACTCATCAAGTAAACAAGAATTGGATGACAGAAATATGCACTACATTACATATTGTCAGCTTGTTGCATGTGTTGCTGTTAGGAATTAACTCGTTAACGGTTAAATTTGCGTTATAGCTGTGGAATTCTGTTTTATGGCAAGTCATTGTTTTGCATATTGGAATTCTGAGTTTATGGCAAGTCATTGTTTTGCATATTGGAATTCTGAGTTTATGGCAAGTCATTGCTGGATTTTGATGATGGGCTAAGTTTGGGATTTGTGTGTTGCTGTCAGGATCTGGTCAGGAACAGGGTTTAAAGCAAACAGAGCAACTTTCAAGATTCAGATTTGACAGAAAGGCTTGGAACAAAGTTCAAACAAACAAAAAACAGGGACCAAATTATAACAATATATATATTAAGTGAAGGCTGTTCAGAAGTCTCGGAGCACAATAGGTATATTACAGATACAAGTGTGAACTAATTTTCAGTAGTTCCTTAATTTGGAACAGCCAAAATACAAAGAGAACAAATTTTCATATAGAACAAATACTACTCAATAGGAGCAGCTTACTTATGCACATACAATATATTCATACATATGAACCTTGTAAATACAGTCCTAAAAGTTGCTGTGAAGTATGTTTCACTTCCAGCAATACAAGTTATGTTTGTGTGAATATACTTTCTGTATCTAGTTCTGAGTTTTGCTTGATACACATTCATAACAGTTGCCAAGAGCTAATCTTGACAACACAATTAAAATTTACTGTTTAAACAAGCCAAATCTAAGCAGATACCTTCAAATCACAAATTAGCTTGAATAAAAAGCATGAAATTAAATTCCACTCCTAACAAAGCTTAACTGATACTTTGGACAATTCACATGCTATTCCAAATGCAGCATTTTTGATGGCATTTGTCACTTCATTATCAACTTATTCTTTAACAAAGTTTCAGATTTTGTTATAAACCATGAATGTCAGTAGAACTTTGCAAAGATTTCATGTATGTTGATAAACACTAGTTTCCATACTCAAACTTTGGGATCTCCTTTAGTTTCTTGAGTATTTTCTAATTATTTCATATCTTTACCCATTTCCTTGGATTGCTGTCATTGCAGTATTGTGCTCTCTTGCCTATTGAGTAAAAGTTGCGTTTTTTTTATTTTTTGCAATTGATGATATATTTTTCTACTCTTTCTTCCATTATCCAACGATTTACTTTGCTTCCAGTTTTGCTTGTATTTACTCATTACAATTTTTGTATCATGGTGCCTTTTTCTTCTTTCTACAATTATGTGCAGGTTATGAATCTATCTTTTTTTGAGTAGAGTGCATTTTCCCTTTAGCTTCTTAGAGGTTTTCTTTACTTCACTATTTTTTGGCCTTTTTGGATCTTTTTTTTCTCATGAATTGGCACAGTCTCTGCATTGATTTTTTTTACTCAGTTCTTTCTAATTGTTGCACTGATATAGCTCTTTTACGTATATTTGCTCTTTTTATATGTTTCAAATTCATTTCTATTTTTCTTGCTATCATTTAAACTCAACAGTACAATTTTCAGTATCATTCAACTTATTTAGCCAAGGTTGCACTTAAACAATACAGTTCTATCAAGGCAAAATAGTCCATATAGTGCCAACACTTAGGCTTTGCCAAGCAATGCTAGAGGTATATAATGTGAATTTTACAAAATAAAATTTCTTACGCCTTTACTGTTAACATTGGGAAGATAACTTGCAACTGGAAGTCTTCAGATCCATTCCTGTTAGGACCTTAGAGAGATTGACATAAAGGTAAACTTCTGTTGGATATTAAGGTTACTATTTTGGATCACTATCTGCAAAACTATTCCTCAAGCACAGTACCCTGTTCTTTACTTCAAATCTATACAAATGTATATATACCAGTTTTACTTGAATATCAATGATTGTATAAAGTAAGTCAAGGCATGCAGAGGTGGACATTACATGGCTCTATATCTATGAATTAAGTTTTCTTTGGAATTAGTTGCAACTCAGTTGATTTTGAATTGAAACTCATAGTTATATTTGCATATGTCTTGCTCCATTGTGTCAGTTCAGACCAAAAAGGTATCTTTGTTTCCAGTTAGTTAATCATTTTATATGCTGCTTAAGTCCAATTTTACAGGTAACCATACTTCTCATTTTGAAACTGCAGTTTTAGAACTTCAATTTGTACTTAGTACAGGCAACTTTTTTTCAGATGAAGTTCAAACTTTAATTTTTTATGCACCACCTCTTCAACTTAAAAGACTTAATCACTTTTTGCTGTGAGTTTCAGGGTGCCACCTGCCTTTTCCATATATAGTTAATTTAATTCCACACTTTTAAGGGTACTAAAACATTTTGTTTTCACAAATCATTCTTATTAAATAAAAATCAACCATTGATCAGCGTGTATAAACCTAGTTGAAGTCTCACTGACTAAAGAATAAATTGCTGAAAATGTATGAAAGGCCTTGGATTATCCCTGAAGGCCAGAAGTTTTATATTTACTAACTTTAAAACCTTAAAATACTAAAAGAGAGTATAAATCAGAAATCTAAATAGTCTGAACCAGGATGTACACTTCATCTAGTTTAGTCAATACTGCTCTGACTGACACTTTTATACAGACTTGCTACCTCCTCCCACACACATTATTTCTGTTACAAACTGTTAGGAATTAACTCTCTTAGGGACTAATTCTATTTTTATAGCTGCGGTCAGTATTTATATACAATATTTCAAGTAAATTGGCTGCATAGATTCTAGTAGAATTTTATAATTTATGTTGATAAAGTTAGCTCACTTCTATCAACACACTTAGTGCGTGATAAATGCACATATTTCTGCCACAGCTTCTTCTGCTTTGTTGTGTTCCATGTTTCTAACACAAACATTGCTAGGATATTTACTGCTCTAGTACCCAAATTCTACTCTATTTATATGTTACCCCAATTTATACATCTTTTCACAAAACGTTATTTTGTAATGTCTCTTGGGATCAACAATTTAACTGTAATTTCAAAAAATATTTCATGCGGCCCACAAGGTCACCCTCATGCAACCCATGTGATATTGTTACAATGAATAGTCTCTCTTCACTCTTCTATTGTGAAATAAAATAAAGCAACACACAAACAAACAAGACAATAAAAACAAACTAATAAAAATAGTATAGTAATCGTATACTATATGTGTACGTGAGGGGAGCTTCTCTGAAAATTAGCGATGATACTCTGTACAGTAGCAGGGTAATTGCAATGAAAACAGAGAAGTGCAAGAAATGTTTTTAATAAGTAAATGTTGAGCACGGGTTAGCCGGATATATAATTATGGGGTTACTCCGCCAGGCATTTGTCGGAGATGTTGGTTTGGGAAACACCAAGAAAATATCTTATGGAATAATCAAAGATGGTGTAGACGTCAAAGATGTGGATACTGTTGGAAGGATCTTTTTGTATGTAGGATAATAGATGAGAAGTGTACTCCCATATCGTGACATCTATATTATTACGATATGCGCTGTACGCTGGTTTTCCTGGTGCTGTGGCTGAGTGATTATAGTTGTCGGTCATCCACTATCATCAATAATATGCTTTTGTTTGTGTGCTCTTTTTCTTTTCCTTTCCTTCAATTCTTTAATGAACATAAAATACAACAAAGCACAAGAAACTATGACAGAACTGTGTATATTTATTATGCACTAATTGTGCTTACAAACATGATCTAACTTCATCAATGCAACAAAGTATATAACCCTACTGGTATCTGTGCAGCCAATTCACTTGGGACGTCATATATGAAAACTAACCACAGCTGTAAAAGCAGAATATATCCCTAAGGGAGTGAATTCCTAACAGTTTTTAGATACAAGGGACTTTGCTACAGTGTTACACACTTTAAGCATTCTAACCCCTGGTACATTTAATTGGCTCTGATATCTGAATCATTCCATTCCTCCTACTTCTTTTCTATTTCATGTAATAGAGAGTAATCTACCCAGCTGTAATGATTTATACTTTATTGGATAATTTGTTAAAAGTAGTACTTTTATCTTTGTAGCAGAAACTTTTGCTGCACACCATAAGTTTTTTTGCAAGCCAAAATTATGGTGTTGCTGCACATATTGCAATACCCTCACTCAGATTTAGTGTTCATTCATCTGAACCAGTTTTTCAAGCTAGTGATTAGTCATCTAAACCTGTAAGTATTTTGAACCAGGAGTAAATTTATTTACTGCCATTGGTGCTCTTAACACACAATATGCACTCTCACTCACAGAGTGTGAATTTGTTGGGAGTTAATCTGTATTATAGGTCAAATTAATTTCTAGTTAAAGCTGCAGGTATTTTTCTTGGGAATACTCTTTAAGTGCCCAGTCACATAATGTTTTAAATTAAGTAATGTCACATTGGAGAAGTTGAGTTTTTTCTTCCTATGCAGATTGAGATACTAATACATATTTGAACTATAACTCTTTTAAATTGCTTGCCTGTCTTGCCTCATGCTTTGGTAGCATTTAGGGATGCTTCCTTAACCAAGGCTTAACTTAGATCCACTCAGGCATTCTAGTTATGCCACAAATTGCTCGATATGAATGTCTCATCTGCCCATTCCACTAATTGTGTACTTTCAACTATCTTTACTATGCTCTACCATATTAGGTTTCAATGCCTCATGATAATTATAGATTATCATTTCCTACTACTCTCATTATGAACTTATGGATTATAAGTATTCCATGCTCCTTGATATATACAAAGGCATGACTCATGTTTCTAATGCAAAGATCAGCTTGATTACTGTATCATGTTTCAATAATATGACTGATTGCTGACCTTTTTTCCTGACAAATTTGCAATCATAGTTTATATCAATGGGATTCAATCTTCATCTCCTGTCATCTGCACTTATTCATTGCTCAGTTCAGGAAAACCCTGAGCCTTGGTAGATCTTTGAACAGGTTCTAGAAGAGTTTTTTTATATTGAAAATGAAAAATAGTGAAAACTGAAGGCATTGTAACTCTACAAATACAATGTTAGGCAAACAATAGGAAAAGATCAAAGCAGAATCAAGAAAGAGATAAGTATATTACTCTTAAGAAAAATAATAGAATGACTTCACAATAACCATCACAATATAGGAGCACACTCCTTATTTCTAATCCTACATACACAAAAGATCCTTCCTATGATATCCACATCTTTATCATCTGCACCGTCTTTCATTATTCCACAAAGTATTTTCTCAGTGTTTCCCAAACCAACACCTCCAACAATTGCCTGACGGAGTAACCCCATAATTCAATATCTGGCCAATCCGTGCTCAACATTTATTAACTGTAAACATTGCTCACTCTTCTTTATTTTCACTATGATTACCCTGCTACTGTGCAGAGTATTGTTGCTAGTATCAGAGAAGCTTCCTTCCTGTTCACATAAACTGAAATAATATTATAAATATAGTGTATTAATGTTATATTTATCTTGTTTGTTTTGCACATTGACTACTCTTTTCTTCACACTGACATGCAAAAGAGTATGTCACCTTTGAAATTGCACAATCACAGAGTTGAATGAAGATGACAAATAAATAGAAGTATATAAAGCATGGTAAAAATTCTGTAATTGAAAAAATAAAATTTTATCTTAACAATCCTTTCAAATCAGAATAACTACTGATTTCTATTTGTAAAAAATTACAAAATTTTCCACGAGACAAACAAATTTTTGTTATTTCAAATAAATACAAAATTATTTGAAATTAATCAAGATTTAGAACTGTTGTTAAAAATGCAAACTGCAACTTGAATTGATAATATATTGCAAATAACAAATAACAATCTTGAATGGGAATAATTGCAGTAACTGTAAGTTCTGATGCCTGTACAGTCAAGAACTAAAGTTAAAGACAATAATCAACACAGAGGGTATGATATACTTGTATTTAATTGAATGTTGCAAAGATAGAATCTTTGCAATGTGATCATTATGCAAAGGTTTATCATGCAAGTTGTGAGTAAAATGAATTGTGAATTGTTACTATAATATCTACCCATCACTATCTGTATCTGTTAGAGCGGCATAGCGGTTTTGGTTCCTAGTAGTAACTGTAGAAATCCTAATATTTTATCCCAATTTTCTGCTTTGTTTATGGGCAATTAGCATTCACTTATTCTTTTATTCTACTGAAGTGATATGAGTTATCAAGGCTTGTGCACTTCATGAAATGGAAAAGAATTTTAAATATTTTTCTTTAATGATGTTCCTTAACTATATCCATGGATTTTGAATTTGTGATAAACTGGCTGCCTTGGCCAAACCCAAAATGATGTTGTACTGACAATACAATTTTAGTGAAAGCTTTTCTAATAATCCTTGCAACTAAGCAACTACAGTGCTCTTTGCAACTGACAATTATACATCATAAAATGTTCATAATATTGTTGCTACATGTCATAGGTGTATGTTTTCTAGATTGCCATGTATTCATCACACACAGCATCATTCAAAGGGATCATCTTCTCAAAAAGGATAGCATTAAATCAGACTATTGCAGCACCAGTACTACCAACGCATGTTTTGGGTCAGAGAACCAACTATTCCAAGACTTGTACAACAAAAAGGGATCATTCAATGATAGCTCTTACACCACCACAATTAAAGTCATTTCTAATGCTTACTTGTTTGACACCAGAGCTATTTGCCTTGGGTGCAAGATTAGTACCACATACTCTCCAGCCATTTGTGAGGCTAATCTATCAAAACATTGTGCTAACCACAAAACATTTGGTTACACTGCTTCAAAGTATTATATAAAAAAATATATATTGCTCACATAATGTTGTTAAGCTCCAAATCAGATTCTGTTTTTAATATGGACAATTTTTTTGTATAGAATGTACTTGTGACATTAGCCTATTGATGCATGTCTCTCACTCTCAGTGTAGAAATGCCTATGTCTGATGATACTATTAGTATTATACTGCCAGCACATATCCCTATTAATTGTTCTCCCAATGTGGAAGTGCATAGTTCTACTGAGGATTTAGCATCTAACAGATCACTGGTAGCTGTCATCAAAGACTTAATTCTTCTTGCCTTTCTACCTAGTCTAAAAAATATGCATCAATCATGCAGGGAAGTAAAATGTAGATGGTGGCATTTCAGGCCATTTTCTTGACCTTGACTATGACATTACCACTGCCTGCATCACAGTTTTGGATCAGTATCCAAACATAGTTCTCACTACTGTGACAGAAGGACATACTATCCAAAGTCCAAGAGCATGCATTGTTAATGTCCAAGGAAAAACTAATGCTGATCTGGTTACAACTCTTACTTTAAGGAATGCCTATCTGGCCCTGGTCTCATTATCAGTCTTATTTCTGTGCTATGTACTCCGCATGTTGGTGAATGGTCTGATCATTCCTTAGTCAAATCCTTTTTTGAACATAACTCATTTGTTGCTTCTGCAGTTGGAAAATAATCTAGCTATAATACAGACTCTTCACTGTACTAGGCACCTTGCAATTGCAGCAATTATTTTGAGTCAAACAATGCATTAGCATTGTGCACTGGGCTAAATAAACTTAAAGTACAATTATCTCTTGCATAATGACTCAAAACTTCAATTGCCTTTGACTATTTAGAGATTAGCAACTGCAAGACACATTTACTGAAGAAGAATAACTTTCTCACATAAAGGAGTTCCACCCACATTCTGGTATTAAAAGCAAAGAATTTTACTTTCTCTACAGGAATGATCTATGATCATACTCTTGATGAATACTGGTATGGGATGTATTTTATGAATGATTGCACTTGCCATCGTTTGTCAACCCACAGTATTATGAGCATAAGACTCTAGACACATTATACACTTTTGTAGATCTGATGAAAACACAGGACTATCTCTTTCTTTCTCTCTATACTGATAATGTAAGCAAGTGTATTTTTTATTAGTCTTGGACATTTTTTTTACCTGAATGGGTGTTTTACCTGAACCATCTGCTTTCCATGCCCATAAACATAATTCTGTTGCTGAATGCTCCTTTGGCACATTAGTCAACCCTATCATATATATATGATGGATGAACAAAGACTGCTTGATCATTTAAGAGTATGTTTATATTTCTATGCTGTCCAAGTTTTAAGTTCTATGCCAGCATCTGCCAGCAAGTTAATATCTCCTTACTTTTTCTGGTGTAATACCCTTCCAAGCTATGCCTTTTTACATGATTTTGTTTGTAAAACGTTTATTTTTCTTAATAGAACAAGAGGTTGAGCAAATTTAATCTTAAATCCTGGAAAGGTATCTTCCTTGGTTCATCTTCAGATCATTCAAATGACATATTTTTTTTATCTTGAATCCAAAACCAATTGGATTGACATCAGTAGACATGTTATGTTTACTAAGATCCAGAGGTCACTCTACCTGTGCCTTCTATCACCAGTATAGATATAGCATCTCTAGCTGTTCTCAAATTTTGACCATATCACGGTCATTTGGAGCAGGAGTATTGAGAAAAAATGGCTTCTCATGAATCTGATTCTGATGAACACATACTTTTATCTCTTCTTGGCACTATTTTAAATCACTTGACAATCACTAAGTCAATTGTAAATTAACCCTCATTCATGCACCATTAGCAGAGGATTGCAAAACCAATGCTCATTACTGGCATGATACCATTTTTAAGAAAAATTGATGCCATGATTATAACCATGTTGGTTATCATATACCTTCTTTAGGGAAAAAACCATTGAACAACTATTACTTTTTAAAGATTAGACATTATGTAAATGGTGTAATAATTGAATATCTGATACATTTTGTGTTTAAAAAATACCTTCAACATCCCAGTACTGATTAAAGTTACATTTATGCACCTGCTGCATCTATCACTTCTTCAAGACTTCTCATAGCCCTTGTTGCCTATAACTACTTGCTAGTGTACACCATTTATGTAGAAAGTGCTTTTCTTTATGTTATAGTACCTGATGATCACGGTCTTTATATTAGGCCACCTCCAAATCTATTGAATAGTCATGTACCAAAAGAAAATTTTATCTATCATCTTAACAAAAGTTGTAGTGATCTCAAATAAGCTTCCCTGTATGAAACAAAGCTCTTGTATGAAGTACTGGTTACTGTTAACCTTACTGAAAATGGTAATCACTTGTCCATATACACTGGCAGTATTTTGGCTATATTTTGGCAGTTGTCTGTATTGACAACATTATCATTATGAGTACTTTGGAGTCTACCATTCATAGTGCCATAGCATGTACAAGGAATTTTTTCAATACCTCAGACACCATTGAATTCAGGCTTTTTGTGTGTATCATTGCTACTAAAGATTTATTGAGGTGCAACCACATCAATAAACTGCATAATGTTAGCCAGGATTTGGCAAAATATAGCCTACAGGATGTCCATTCTCAATCCACTCCTGGCATTTATGAGGGGTACATTGGAAAAACTTCTATCTGATTCTGCCTAATCCTAGATGTTAGATACAATAGGCATTACTCTCTGTCAAAGCCTTGTTGGTAGTATATTGCATGTTAATTCAAAGGCCTGGCTAGGTATCGCATATTTTTTGTGATGTACAAGACAGGAAAACAATGTAAGAGAGTGACAGCTCAAATATGCATTATATTTTGACTTGTACTGCAAAAAATGATTGCACTTTTCCAACACAACATTGATAATTTTAGAACTATTATATGACTAGCATAAATAATATTCTAAATAGGAACATCTGCAGCTATAAGTAGAAAAGAAATTAACTCATAATACAAGTTAATTCCTGAAAAAATTCATTTATGCAGCTTTGTTGCTGGATGTCAATCCCAATGGATGTATACCTTATTGTAGCCAAATGGGTATTTTGTTCTCTTGAGGGCAATTGTCTTGTACTAATGCTTTTTCAACAACTCTGAATGGTCCTGAGATACTCTTGCTGACTGATTATGCTGATAAAAATGGAGTGGATGATATGTATAGTTGTAGGTTCACTGGAGGATTTTTTTTGCTAAAGTTAAGGGTCCTGCTATCTGGTCATCAGAAGTACAGCCAATTGTTACTCACTCTCCTACTGAATTTAAATATGCTACACTTAGTAATGCTACTTGCAAAATTGTTTTCTTAGCATTTTGATGTTGCAATTTCAGTTTTTTTTCCTTTTGTTCTAACTACATGTGAAGGTATTGCTGGTACTATTGCATTAACTGAAAACCTCATCAGCCATCAATGCACTAAGCAACTTGATGTCTGCTATCATTATATCAATGTATGCATATCTAGTAAGTCCATTGTTCTGCAGCACATTTCAACAACTGATCAACTGGCCAACATATTAACAAAGGCTTTGCCCAAGACAACACTTCTGTTTCTCATGTCCAACACTTTTCTTTTCTTCAAGAACTTAGCCCAATATAAAGACTAACATTCTTAGCACCATATGCACAGAAGAGCATAACAAGCTCATGTTTATGCATCTTCTTCTGTTGCTTCAACCACTAATCTCTTGGAAGTTTTACAGAATGGGGAATATCGAGTTTTTTTAGTTGCTATTCCGTTTCTTACTTCAACTTGTGATCTAAGATTTGTTGATGTTCAAATACTAGTTCAAATTTTTAGTTTGAAGTTCTATAGTTCTCAATCTTCAGTTTATCTTAAATATTCCTATATTACTATAATTATGTAATTCTCGATGTTCATTGTTAAATAGAAAATACTGAATCTTCTTTTTCTCATCTAGTGACATTGTTTCAACAGCTAACCCAAATTCAAAGAGGCTTTTAAGATATTGTTGTGACTGTTGATATAGAAAGAAGAAGGGTATAGTAGTATGATATAGTACTTATACCTGTGTTATATGATGAAGCAAAATTTATGCGGTAAAGTCTGATGTACGGCAGAGGGCAGGCAAACAGCAAAGCAAAGAAAAGATTTAATAAAACATAATAGTTTTATTAAACTTGAGAAGAGTGGACATAAACACAAGACTGAACAAATAAACATGTCCTCATTAGCTCCTGCAGTGTACCCTCTTGAAGTGCCCTTGAAACTGGCTTTCCGGTGAATCTTGCTGAATCTCGCTGCATCTTTTGCTCCACAAGTAAATGTTATAATTTTAATTGTCAAGTTTGTGACAATTCTAGAATTATTTAAAAAGTTCTAAGAATTTGTCTTTGGCAGAAGTAAAGTGGAGTAAAGTAGTCATTGATAGTAAGGCCAACTCAAGTGAAATTATAGTTTGATGACAACTTCTGGAATAATGTCCAGTCAGTTGAAGCAAAGTTTGAAAATGGTAAAGAAGAATTTTTAGGGAGCATGATCAAAATAGAATCCTACTTTCTTCGGTTGAACTGGTTATAGAAAATAATCCGAGAATTTTCCAAGTAACCGTAGGAAAGATGACACGTGGCAATATGTGGAGTAAGTACACAAAGGATTTTACAAAGGATTGTGACAAAGGTGTAGACATAAAGGGTTTGGCATTTAAGGCGTAACTAGGATAAAAGGCGCAAATAGGTATAAGGGGCGAAAATTATAGAAAAGGTATAGGCGAAATATATACAAACATAGACGAACATTTACGAACATAGTCAAGCAGTTATGCCGTAGCAATTTAAAGAGATAGCAGGACCAGCAAATATCCTGACGCTTGTAGAGTCTTAATGAAAGCATTTTACTTCTGGCATTTACCACATTACATGTTATGGTTCTAATCTTGGACTGAGCACTGCAATGAAGTTAATTTTCTATTTTTTAATTTTCAATGTTATAAACTTGTTTTATTTTGTTATTGCGCAGTAGGTTTATTAAAATATAGCCAATTGCCATTTATTCCATTCAATGCAGAATGCTACTTTTGCATTGCATATTATTTAGGTAACTTTTCATACCCAGCTACTTTCATAGATTATGAATTTGGCACTCTTATTGTGGTGCTTTCCTCACTGCCTTCTTCATCTGCTTTCCTTCATTTTGTCTACTGGCTGGTAGTTTCTGGTCTTTTTATGCTGATTCATTTTGTGTTGGCATTTCCTTGTTGGTTTGGAATGTGAAAATATATATCAACATATGTACGATTTGTTTTAGCTGGTTATTATTTCTGAAATTGTTCATGTTATCTTCATTTTGAGTTTCTTGAGCTCCTGGGCTGATGCACAATTTTCATATTTGCACCATGGGGGCGACAAAAATCTTCCAGCACCAACGAAAGGGTCAATATTCTTTTTTTTCGATCAGCAAAACCTTTTGATAAAATAATTCTGTTTCAAATACTTAAATAGTGACCCTTTTGATGGTGAGGCTGATCCTTAGTCGCCCTAAGGTGACAAGTTTAGGGACTCTGGGGGGCTCACCTATGATGACTTAATTCAGAGTAAACATGCTCTAGCAGTTTTGATCGCTCTAGGTTACAAAAAACCGTTTTGGGTGATTCCTCCGAATAGTGCAGTTAGCTTAAATAGAAATATTTTTCCATTTTCTCAGATGATTGTTGTACGTATCGGCTAGAAACAGTGATATTTATGCAGTTTGAAAGATACAATGGAAGCAGCTAAAGCAGATATAAAGGAGTTAATCTCGGAATTGAGACCATGGGCTGAATTCGTGGGTCCGATGTCAATGCCGATATGGTCTAAGAAGGATGTAACGCGAAGACTCAGTGCAAATTTGCAGTTTTTCAAGACGAACTACGCACTAATCGTCTTTATATTCAGTCTTCTTTACTTGTAAGTCTATTTTTTTCAACAATATGATTGGTTGGGTCTTTCAAGTATTTTTAAAAAGTCATCATACTATTTAAGAGAAAAATTGTATATATATCTGTAAATTCTTAATCAGTCATATTTCTTTAGGTTTTTACTAATGTTCTAACTTACACACCATGATTTTCTATGTTTCTTATATTTTCACAGAGCAACTAGCCCCCCGTTACTGCTTATTTTAGTGATATGTTCGTTGATGTATCTTGGTATTTATTTATCAAGAAGAAAGACATATGTATTTTTTAATGGTGCGATAACTCTTAATACTTCGGCAAAACTAGTAATCGCAGCAATTTTTTCCATCGTTATGCTGGTTTGGCGAGGATACTTGTTTGTTCTGCAATCCACATTCTCAATCGCTGGATTATGTAAGCTTAACCTCAGTAAATTGCCTAGCTTCCATTTTTTTCTGTAATTCACAATATTCTTGGAGATATTTCGCACTTAATTTTGAGTCAAGTTTCACTTCATTTTAGTTCATTCAAATTAATTTTAATATTTCTATAGTGCCTATTGAAATTACCTTGCGTTTTAAAATTCACATTGGCATTGTAATATTTATGATTTTCTGATCAATTACGTCATTATGTATAGTTTTTTTCCTTCTGTAGTTTGTATGGTACATGCATTACTTCGTCCACCAGTAGCACGAGCTCTAGTCCAATTAAATTCAGCGTCGGGTGGCCTTTCGCAAGCTAGAAGTACAGATTTAGAAGGAGGAGATATTGTTCCTGGGTTAGGAATAGATTTCGATGATCCTAGGAACATGCCGGCAAATGCAAATGTACGACTAAGAAGCCGACCATATGCGCCTCAAACAGTTCACAGTACAGATCAAGTATCCAGTAGTAATTTTCATATAAAAACAGAAAAAAAACATTGAAAAGTGACGTATTTTGTTGGATTTTTCTTGAAGAGTACACTTTGGAAAATATTATTATACTCAAATTAAATGAATTTTTGCTTGTAAGGAATAAATGAAAAGCCAAATTCAGCTTCATATTTTTGAATATATTGCATTTCGGATTCAACAAATTGCTTTCTTTTACTTTAAGCTTAATGAATTTTCATAGCAAACGTGAATTGCAATAAGCGTAGCATTCTAAAGGTTTTCAACTCTGAAACTTTGTATAGCTTCTGTGATTAAAATGGTTATATGAGAAATACACTAAAAAAGTTTTGATAAGAATTAAAATATCTTACAACGTTGAATTGTTCACTATTTAAGCATCTCTGTGAAGGTTAAAATAGATGTCCTCTCTTTTTAGTAATTAACCATACAAATTACTACAGTCACTGAGGCAAGCCACAGGCATAGTTTCTGTTTTGCCAGCTCAATTATTTGATCAGTGTTTTTCTGCAAAGCCTAATGGCCCTGCACTTATTTACCAAAGTGATTCTTTTCCTCGTGATATCTCTTGGGATTGCCCCTTGGTAAGATTAGTACTTTTTGAAATCGGACCTTACTGCAGTGGTCCAGGTCAGGGTGTAAATCGCTTCTATTATACTATCCTCCTATATCGAGAAGTGAAATCCACAAACTGAAGTAAAATGTGCCAAATATTTTAAAAGTGTTTAGCGTATACATGAAACTGCAATATTATTGGTAAACGATTTTGGCTAAAATTTTCATTAGGTAATTTTGATTGGCTAGAGCAGGAAAAATTATTGCCTGCATTACATGTTGCAATATACGTGCACACAAGTAGTGTTACAAAATAATTTAATTATTCCAAATTACAAATGGAGCTAACTGCAAGTTTTAAAAAAGACTTTATGTCTTTTTTAATATATCTTACTAATTTTTTCAGAATTATTGTAAATATGAATCATTTTGTGGCACGAACTAGAAATATTGGGTAAATAAGTTTCGGCTTGGTTGAAAATATTGCTTTTTAAGATCATTAGATATGCCATCATTTTCTGTACCACTTATTGATCTGTTTTGTGAAATTTTGAAAACATATTGAGTTACTTTATTCAACTTCAGGGTTTTAAGGTAATTGTGGTAATTAAAAAAATGTTGATAAAGGACTTCATGAAGTTCTTAATAATCAAACTTATGAATATGTATTTTAAGATGAAAAAAATGCAACCTTATTTCTATCTATTATAGATTATATTCATGAATTGAATGCTGAATTTTTTATTGAACTGTGAACTTATAAAAAATTGATGATTCACAACTATAAAAGAAGATTTCTACCTTTAAAAATTATCTTTTAAATCTTATCCTCCTATAGTTATGCTATTTCTTCCATAAACCAACATGCATAATAGTCGTACCTTCTTTAAAAACCAATAATTTTATGTTTTATCAGATTATTGTAAAAATTGAATACAAAATCCTCAATTTTTCTAATTTGATATTTTTTTTTATGAATAATTTTTTGCTCTTTATATATTGCTTACAGATTGAAAGTTCTATATGTATGGTGATTCGTGACTGATAAAATTATACTTTAAATTGACGATTTTGAACAGCTTTAATCACCCCCCCCTTCCTTGCTCTCAAATGGAAAGGCTAAATTTACCAAGTAAATAAATGAAAACAAGAGGAAATTGCATCTCTTGAAAATATAGTTGATTGAAGTCATTTTTAGGCATAATTAGATTAGATAAGATTGATGTGTGCATATTTTTTAAGCAGTTTAGAATAATTTTTTACCATCAAAAACTGTAAATTGAGTTCCATAATTTTTCTACTTTCATGAACATATCGAAAAATTTTTTTAGTCTACCCTTAAACAGTCCAAGATATTGGTAATACAAACATTTTTCTTATTATGTACAGTGTTTCATAGATTTCTAATGTATTAATTTTATTTTAACTCAATTGCAGGAACATTTTACACCTGCTATTTGAATTCCATTGATATATCTCTTGTTTTTTATTTGGCTTTATTTTGGGTGTGGCACTCTCAGGTGTGAAATTTGACGTATATGAGTTTTAATACTGCTTAATTATGCATGGCAGCCAAGACCTTACAGTAGCATACTTTAACTTGAAACTGATGCTATCCCATTTGAACTTTTCAACTAGGGTCGGATATAGTAAAATTCAAATGTTTAGAGTAAAATTATGAAAAATAAAATTATCTTATTCGTACATATTTGATGCAACTGCTGAAAATTGAAACTTGGAAGGACATTTCATTCTCAATTGAAAAAATGGCTGTAATACTCAACTTATAAAAAATGTTTCCATATGCTGAGCATTTTTAATACGTCTTTTAGCGCACTATTATTTTGAAAAAGAATTTCAAAATTAAACATTAAATTTAGATATTTAGGTCATGACACGCTTTTGTCAAATTAATAAGACAAAATAGATGTGTCATTTTAACTTTTGAAATAGCAAGTAATGCGAATTATATTTATGATGATTCTTTCACCACGAATCCCAATAAATTAAATCCTATCACACAGGTTAAGGTTTGGGATGAATGGAAATGTTCAAATTCAAAGATGAACTACCGCATTAAACTCGAAATCAAGAAAAATTTAGATTGAGTTCATCCAGTAAATTGTATTCTAGGTTTACAGCAATCTTGGGATATAAATAATTATTACCCACTTTAACAATTTTTCAGTTTCTTTTGATAGGATGAAATTCATTTTCAATATGTAGATTTTAGATAAATATGGCTAAACTTATCATTATAGGTATATCAAACGTTCCTAAAAAATCTCAAACGAGTTGATTACAACACTCGAATCATAATTTACAAGGAACAGAATACCATACTTTGAATCACTTCATTACTTCATACAACAGTAAACTTAAGAAACAGAAAATATTATAATTAAAATCTCAAAAATACTAGAAAGATTTAATGATACTTTCATTCGTGCAATGATAAATTCATGAATTTAAAAAAATGCTTTAGCAACAATTACTGGTAAAATATCATGCAAATTTTAAAAAGTATCAACGAGCTGCAGATGAGCTCCAGGGGATTCCCTGAGCGCAAGAGAGGGGCAGCCCATTATTTTATACTAATGGGATAAATTTTAGTGTGTCTTTCCCCACAGCTGTGACCTTTCGTTTGAGACGTAATTCCAAGGGGAGCGTTGACATTTTATTTGACAACAAAACAACAGCAAAGCGAAATTTGAGAAAACATGTATTAGAAAATAAGTGGCTGCCGTTGAATTCGTTTGCTTTGTATACCTTTGGGTGTTAACATTGGTTTATTTTTAAGAAACTTTGCGATTGTTATTCCACGTGGATCAATTAGGAGATCCTGAAGGTCACTAGAATTCTTTGGGATTCGCTGCCCTTTAGCTTTTCGGGCTCGCAGCCATCGGTGAATCGTTTCAGCTTGCTCATAGGATAGCACCAGCTGTTTAACGTCGTCGATACTGCGCTCGGCAGTAACTGCAACTCTCTTTATTGTTGACTCATTAATAAGCGTTGGGTCATTTTGTTCTTCAACCGTAAAAGCATCAAGAATAGATTTGCTATGTTTCATTTGGGCGATTTCCGGTCTGTTTCGTAGGAAAGGAATTTTAGAAGACCACGAATCCATTCCTTCATCAACCTGCTTTCGGAAATGGATGATTGTATAGTGATCTACCTCTAACATTTCAGATACTTGCTTTCTGAATGCATCCAAGGCTTTTTTTTCTGCTCTACTACTAGTTTTATCGCGAATCTTGTCAAGAATTCCCATGTTTCGGACACTCTCTAGAAAGGGGGTGGCACGTTTGCAATTTTGTAAAAATTGCATATTTCGATACGAAATGAAGCTGAAAGTTCGAAACAAGCGAGGATTCCTTAAGACTTTAACGCTACCTGCTCTAAATGCTATAGTCGCCATTGACCTTGTCAATTTTACTTCTAAAACTACATATATATTCAAAGTTTTTTAAAAACTTGATAAATTTCAAAAATTGTTTTTAGGCGCAATAGTTGTCTCAATTGGCGTAATGATAATGAAAAGTGGTGAAGACTAAAATAACTGTTCCGAGAATAATATTTTGTTTTGCAAACATATTGATTGGTTCATTTAAAATTTTATTTAGTTATTTTTTCTCAACATCATTCTTCGGTTTATGACGCACAGTGAAAGAGGCGTAATTTTTTTTACTTCAAGCTAGAAATTTCTTCGCGAAAATTATTGTTCACTTGCATACGCCCAACACAAGTTGAAAACCCTAGTTGCAACAATCATTATTAGAATCTAATTTCAAAAACGAAATACGCGTGAGAAGAAACTAATACAAATTTTTAGTCCTTAATCATGTCATCTGAGAGTGATAATAAGAAGCGCTATTTGGAAGGTTACGAAATACTCTACACTCTCGGGAAAGGAATGAGTGGAAAGTGAGTTGTAACAAACAATGCCACTATTAGTAGAGTTGACATTATGTTGCATTTAGCCAGGAATATTCACAAGGAGTTAGAGAGCAATTTGAACTGAATTATCATAGCTAGGATTCTGAGAATCGGAGACATTATAGTCTAATAATAATGACTCAGAATCACATTGGCATTTTATTTCAACTGTTACATGCATTTATGATCAGCCAAGCTTCATTAAATATATATTTATTTACATATTTTATCAGGGTTAAGCTTGGAAAGTCGCAATCTGGTGCTTCCGTTGCAATAAAGCTGATATTTGTCGACACAATGACATCGCGTTCGAAGGAACATCTTCAACGCGAAATAAAAGTAAGCATTTAAAAGTAAAAGTTTATTTATATAACATTGACGTCAATTAACATAATTACATTGATACTTATTCATTTTTATTGAGCGAATTTTTGTAATCAACAGTTCAAAATGTCACTTTTATCCGAGTTATAACATTTTAGGAAGTAATTTTTTGAAAGGCTTCTGGTATTATTATTACATGATTTTGTAGAAGAGCTATCGATTTGGTAATATTTTATATTCAGTACAAAATTCCTTTTATTTATTTCCTTCCTCATGAAGTATCTTTTCTTGGAGCAGTATTGTTTGAAAATATTCGGTTACTTGTAGCGAGTTTAACATAAAAAGCCAAATTTATTCAAGTTATATTTATGAACAAAAATAATGCAGTAGACTTCTATAACAAATTTGATAGGACCACAAAATTAGTTCATTTTATTGGAAATTCGTTATATTCGGAAAAATTTGTGACTAAAAAAATTACATCGTTGAACTTAATAATTCCTTTTTTCACTTATTATAATTAATCATTCGTTCAAAAAAAACTTTGTATCTGAAATTTACTGTGCTTGCTTAAAATAATTTTTATAGGCTATGATGGACTTAAAGCATCCCAATATTATGCAACTTTTGGATGTATTTGCGGACACAACATATACTAAGAAAAATGGTGAAACGCGAAAGGTAAAAATCATTTTTTGTTAGATATCTTTGACTTTTTATCTTTTAATAGGTTTTTTGTTTGATTGAGTTTCAAATTCTCAGGAAAAAAAATTTTTTGGGAGGGATTAATACATACTATTACGATTGTAAGCATTCAACTATTGATATTGTGGGACGCTTATTATGTATATGAAATAGCATAGCTTACTAAAGAAATTTCAAATTAAGAATCAAATTATAACATTGAAAATTGTAAAATAATTCTCGATTTATTAAGTTTGATTGAATTTAATGCTATGCTCTATTAAAAAATGAAAAGATATGTAGCAAAATGCATAAAATAATTTATAGTTTATTTTTATTGTATTTGGAAAATAGTTTTTCAGCACCAAATTAAATGGATAAATATGCATGGTGTAAAAAATAATTTAAATGAACAGTTTTTACTATTTATTGTTTAAGACTATTCTAGAAATGATTAAGAGATTAAGCAGATAAACAATGAATTTGCTGAGCATGTAAACGAAACGATGAAATATGTCGTTTCATTTTTGAAAAGATATTTTTTTCCTATTTTATTATTCCAAATGTCTAATTTTTGCCTCTTTTAAACATGCTCATTTATTCATCCTTTTTCTCATCCCTTTGATCTGAATCCAAAAATCCTCCCCCCTTACCAAATGAAAAAATCAACAAGCAAGACTAAAAAGTACTTGGCAGAAAGTCATTTTTCTATTCAAACATTAAGAACTTTTGTGCATTTACTTACAATGCATAATGGGAGAATTAATAATTAAACGTCAGCAATATCCCTGGCTTAGCTGCCGTAAATTTTGGATGCGAAAAATTTTGCTATTGAGCTATCATTGTTTAATAGAAGGGTTTATTAATTACGGGTGGACACAAAAAGTTGTATAACAAGGAACTGATGAACAAATCTACAATTTACATTTAATTTTATTTCTATATTGAGAAGGTAGTGGCACTCATACTAGAGCTAGCAGGATCAGGAGAACTGTTTGAGTTTATAATGCACACTGGAAAATTTCCTGAGCCTTTGGCAAGAACATTTTTCTTACAGGTTAGCTAGCATATTTACGTATGTTCATATAAACTATTATTCATTATTTTCATGCAAAACAATTTTGATTTGATTTCTCATTCCTGGTAAGAATCCTTAATAGATTTTAAAAATTGTTTTGAATTACTATTCTAGCTCAGGAATGTCGGAACATTGAATTGTACAATTTTTACTTAACTGTGGTCTTGAATTGTACAAAACTGTAATCTAATTTTTGAACTACATATGACCTGCGAACTGGTCTTGAATTGTATCTGAACAGTAATCTAATTTTTGAACTTATCTATACTGTGCCCTAATTCTTGGACTGTGATATAGTTTTTTTTAAATGCATTTGAACTGTATATGAACTGTAATTTGGTTGTGAATTGCATTATAGGAATTTCATTCATATTGGTAATTTACTGTTAGCTGTCAGTAACTGTTACCTACCAATGAACTATTCTTCTAAGGTAAATTGTTAACTGAACTACCTACTGGTAATAATCAACTATAATCACAATGGTTATTTGAATATTCATATTAAATCAGGTTATTTCTCTTTGTACATAAGACGAACCATAAATGTTAGTAAACTTCAGATACAACGAATCAATTGGAAACACTATATTCATTCTTCACATTCAAAAATCTAACGCTGAACTTAGCGCAGTATGACTTTCTCATTTGTCAATGAACAAAATCTGCTGAAAAATTCGTTGTATCAGAAGTTTTTTTAAGCATCTGCTTCTTTGTGCTTGTAATTTTTAGCTGGTGGATGCAATGAGTCTATGCCAAAAGAGAGGTATCTCTCATAGAGATTTGAAGCCTGAAAATGTACTTCTAGATTCTCACTTTGTCCTTAAAGTAGCTGATTTTGGGTTAGCTAGTCTGGCTGAAGAATCCCCATCTGGACTGTGTAAGACAAAGTGTGGTACTACAAGCTATATGGCTCCAGAGGTATTTACTTAATAAGTGCACTCTTTTACCAATGACACGATAAAAAGAAAAAAGTTACTTAACTTTTTAGTTGAATACATACAGATACATATTTTCATACATGTATGAATACAGATACATATTTTCATACATGTATGAATACAGATACATATTTTCATACATGTATGAATGCAGATACATATTTTCATACATGTATGAATACATGTATATATATATACATATATGTATATTTGCGTGTACACGCATGTAATTGCTGTAAATTTCTGAAAGGTTATATCAGGTGGAAAGTTATACGATGGAAATAAGGCTGATGTATGGTCTTCAGGTGTTATATTATTTATTATGATCGCTGGAAATCCACCCTTTGAACAGGCAACCTCATCTGATTGGTGGTTCACGGTAAGAAAATTGTTCTTTTTTACTGTTCAACCTCAACACTAGTTGGCTTTATTCTGGTTATTTTATGGTCAGAATATTGTTTTCTTGTGCTTCTCCACCTCTTTGAGATAGATTATATTCAAAAACTTGGCAAGCAGAGTGTACTCTAATTTAAATGAAACTCAATTTTAAAAATTCCACTGTATATGTGATAAAGACAGTACTAGTCATTCATTATAAGATTACATATTAGTTTATATTGATACTGACTAGTTGCCTATGCATATCTAGTATAGTAGACTTTATTTATATTCAGCGATTAAAATTGTTCTTAGAATAAATATTTTCTGGAATAATTTCAAGCTGAAAGTTGGTTGTCTTTCACTTCTCTGTGCTTTTCATGTTAAGATGCACCATTAGTTGGTTTAAAATCGAAAGGTTGCCCAAATACCATTCTTTTTTGTACCTCAGAAGGTGAGCGCGAAGGGGCACCAAAAGAATAATTTCTGTTCCAGAAAGAACAATTATTTCGAGTATCAGAAATGTTTTTTCTAGGGCACCATACCTTGGCCACAACGATGCTGCTCTGTATCTTACAAGTTTTATCAAAATTTTATTCAAATAATTCAAAAATTTTCTAATATTAAAATTCTTTTTCATCAAACTTTTTTCATAGTATGTACATTTACTAAATTTGGATTTTGAAAATTGTTAACAAATTTGTTTTCTCAAGTAATAACAGTTAATTATATCACCATGTTGAGTTTTAAATTTTGTGTCAGTACAACAGATATTGCTATTTCTTTGAGATAGGTGTCCTTTTGATGTATACTATCTGTTTTTCGACAGCTTTAGCCAAGTTTTAGTATTGCTGATAACGGAAAGGATTTGTTGTTTTTGCATTATAATTGATTAGTTTTGTATAAAAATTTTAATTTTTTGATACATTTTTTGCTAATATTCATATGAAATTTGTATAATGTTGAAATATATGAATTCCCTAAATGTGACTATACGTATATATGTGTTTATGTTGTTTTATAGCTAACCCATCAAGGTGTTAATACCTTTCCATGTTAGCTATATTATGTAAACGTTCTATGTATGCATTGTGTTATATGTACACATATACATATATATATATATATGCATTTACTTCATGTATTGTCAGGCATGTCGCTGCGGTCGCTATGATCGATTTTGGGCAGCACATTTGCGAACTTGCCCTGATTTCCCTCCTGTAGCTCAAGACTTGTTAAACAAGATCTTTGTTGAAGACCCTGCAAAGCGCTTGTCTTTTGAACAAATGAAGCAACATCCTTGGATGAAAAACAATGACACATGGAGTCATGCTAAACTTGAAGTATGTAAATTAAATCCATATTTAAAATATAGTAAACTTCGGATATAACAAATTCAATTTTGATTTATTTATTGTTTTTAAAGTCTTTTTAATGACCTATTCAATGCTAGACTGACATATTTTATACAATTACCATATAATATAATGAATTTGCATTTAATAAATTTTCAATTATAGTGAATAAACATTATATAAAGTTCTATTGTGCAAAGTTCAGCTACAAATTTTTGAATACAACGAATTTCGATTTTATTAAGAGATTCAGTAATTCTGACTGATTCGTTTTATCTGATGTTTACTGTGAACCTTACGTTTTCGTTTATTTAAGCATTTGAGAAATGGCATAATTTGGGCGTGAAATATTTATCAGCAGTATACATTTATATATATTGATTCATATGTAGTAAATATTGGATTTTGCACACTATTACCATTGATATGAAAATTCACTTTTTTGATTCCTTTATTTTTTATCGTCTTTTGCTCTATGGAATGTATAACTGCATTCATACATCAATGCATATGTAAATTTTTAAACAATTTGTTTTCCATCTTTTAATTTTAATTGATGAAATATTCTTTCAGTGTATTATGATTATGATATATTGTAAATTTAACTCATATGCAACAAGTGCAAATATGCAAAATAAAAAACGCTATAAAAATATATTTTATGGTTGTTTTTCTCTATGATATTTAAACTGACATTAGATTTTATTATGCATTGTAGGCAGAGCTCAGTAAGCGTCTGGCTCGCATTGAAACTGTTCGAATTGCCCAGAAAAAGGTATAAAAATTTGTTTAAAATTTTACATGAAAATATTCTTCATTATCGAAAATACTTCAAAGATGAAAAGTCCAATAGTTTTTTTTCCTGTCTGTGTTCAATACTTCAATTCTGAATATTAATTACCAGTATAAATCAATCACCGAGGGTTTCATAAAACTGATTTCATGCAATTTGATTGGTTCATTTTTGTATGCATTGTTTAGAAATTGGACCTGAAGAAAAAAGCTTTGGCAAGTGGCACAAATTCAGTTATAGATCCCTTTGGTAGCAATATCAAGAGAAATAGCTTGAATCCAAAAACGGATTTGAATGTGCCAGAATTGCCATTGAATACAATGTATGGAGCTCTGTTTTCTGCTGTACCTATTGAAGAGGTATTACATACAGACACAGATACATGCAAATGCAATTGTATACGTATACCGATACATATGCATATAATACTGGCATATTGACACAAAGGCCAATGCATTGGTATACCTATTAGAGATACTTGCAAACATACAGTCCTTTCTTGTCTTCTGATATACTACTCTCATTTTCGTATTGAGTGTAATATTGCTATTAAAAATTCCGTTCATTTTGTCTCTACATAATTCATATTGCTATTAACATTTATATATGGATTATTACTATCTAGGAATTGATACTAATGAGAAATGTAAAAATAGTATTAGTAACAGAGACAAATTTCAACTGGAAAACGATTGTACCTGCATCATTCATAAATTCAATGATTTAACTAAAAAAGTGAAAATCATCCTTAAACTAATTTTAATAGAGCTAAAAAATTGACATGAATTTGTGTTGATAACACTAAAATTTAGTGTATTAACACTAAATTATGCAATCGGTATATATATGGTAAAAGTATATAATAATTTTGTTTCGTCTACTTTACAGTTGTTTGTTAAACTTGAACAAGCTTTGTCCAAATGTGTGCAAGCGACTGCCAGCGATGCGGATACTGACATTTCTACAGTCACTGTTCCTTGCGATGATGCTCCTATTTTAACAGTTAAAATTGAACAAGCTAAGGTAAGCTGCAAGAAAGAAACTAGTACATATGTATATGTTGTTAACATAGCCAGTAGGTTTTCTATGGACTTAATTGTGCACATAAATTAATACAAGATGCATATGTACACAGAATGCAGTTAATATTTCATAAACTGATATTATCGGTTGCACCCAAATCTGTCAGTTAATTGAATATGTCGGATTAGAGATATCAACGTACATGAGCAAAGGGAGGTCGGTGGAATGTAAAGTTATAAATAATAGAATATGTATTTAGTGGATCATAAATTTATTAAATGTTAAATGTATAGTTGCTTCAAGATGTTTTACTTAACAATTTTATGCTGCAAATAAGAGTGAGCATCAAATTGGTCAACTATCGGGTTTTAAGAAAATTTTAATTCTTCAGAACTTCGGTATAAGTCAGCTAATAAATGCTAACTTCGAAATTCCAAAAGCACTTTATGGAATATACTTTCTATATGAACACATCGATGTATCGATTTTAGACAATGCTAAAAAAATTGCATCATACATAAATGTGTGCATTTTTGTGATTACTTGTAGAATTTGATATTCTTTCCTTGTTGAATTAAAGTTTGTTAAGTTCTATATAAGCTGACAGTTATGTTCAAATAAAGCCTTTTTAGTGCAATATTTCATATATCAATTAACTTTATTCGAATAAAAATAGCCTTGCACTCTTCGAATAAGACACCCAGGGTGCTACGTTCAATGGAAGATGAAGTAAGCCTTATTTGGAGGAATGTGCAATTTCATGTGGATGGAATTAATTTGTTGCGTTGGTTAAGTCGACTATGTTAGATATTTGTGTTATAAGATTCCTGGAATTTCAAAATAGGGTTCCTATGGGGTAAATTTCAAGCGTATAGATATAGAGATACATTCTTGAATTAGTGTATTTTTCATAGTATCCGTTCTACTCGACTGTAATTTAGCGCCCTGGCAATCGCCAGTACAACCGATGTTACAATAATGCCTTAATTTTCATGCTTTTGATTAACTTATCAAATAACACAATTACTGAATGGACACCAAATTTTAGATGGCGTAGTTAAAGTTCAGAACACGTGGTTATTTTCTTCTAATCCTATGCATGAAATCAGTATGCAAGCAGACACAACTTTAAACGAAATTATCTTATTTAAGCCCATGTAAGTCTTAATGCTACTCTAATGTCATGCATTTTTCATGTTTGCATTCTTATTATTCAGAAAAGACCCAATATGTAACCCAGTTTGTTTGTTCATATTTTGGGTATTTTAGATGAAAGCAGTCTTTTTGAAGAGAGATGTAGAATTGAAAATTAAGCTGTATAATGGCGGTGATGATGAAAAAGGAATGATTTTGATACACGTAATGAGAATTCAGGTTAGTGTAAATAACAAATAACTAAAATTTGTTAATTAAATTTGAGATATTTATTAGAGTTGCTGCATTTCATGTGTTGATTTAATCCCTTTGTCGTATATACGAATAAGCTTATAATCACTATTCAATTTATTTAAATAAGTTTTTGGTACTTTTCTATTCAAGAGATGATTTGCACCCTTTTAAATCAAGTTTCATGCAATTGCATTAATTCTTCATGTATTATTGTCAATAATGATTGGTAAGATTAGTGCTTAGTAGTGTACAGAGACAGAGACAGCAGAGAGAGAAGGTAGTAAAGACAGAATGATATTCAAGTCTGTATCAATATAAACTAGTATATAATTAAATATAGCTAGTGATATCTTAAGAATGATAGCTCATTGACTCGGCTCGAAAAGTTCCAAAGTATCAAGGTAAATTGGCATTCAAATTTAGCCGCATTCTATTATGACAAAGATTTCAAATTATTGGCTTTGAAATTTTTTTACCATGACCTCGGAAATTTGTCCCAAATGAAAGGTCACACTAAATTTCGTCCATTCTTTTTTAAAACAATAGCTTTTTATGTATATTTCTGTAACTATGACCTTTCGTTTGATACAATTCTGGGGATGGTATGGGTACCTAAATGTTGAAGCAATATCTTATCTTTAAAATGTTATCTTTATGCATTCTCTCTGAGCAATTCAGTCTATTTTCAATCGTCCTTTACCAATTTTTCTTAATCTTTCTTGTACTTTTATAACAGAAATTGATCAAAATTTACTGCTTACCCCCACTTTTTACTATAATGCAGATAGAGAGAAATTTTGAACATAAAAATGTCTATAATATTGAATTTATAACAAATTGAATTGTGATTCAACAAAACAAGACCTAAATTTATAGTGAAAGCTCTACCTCAGAGCAATCCATTCAAAGGCATTTATTCTATAGTGCTAATAATTTTACATGTGCGTGTGCAGGGCGATGCTTGGCAATTTGATTCTATTCGAAAGACATTGATATCTCATCTCCGAGAAGAGGGCGCTCTATTCGAAACTGATAGCATGGAATCTGAAGTTGCATCCTCAAGGTAACATCTTTTATTGCAAACTTTGGATAACCAAGTAATTTTGGCGTTTCTGACGGAATCGTTATATTTGATACCTGCTGCACATTTTTTTAATGATCGCTTTCAACCAATCAGCATTTAAATGTAGAATTGTTTGACTTCTACTGGTGGAAAATGAGTTGAAACTGTTAAATATTTACCCCATCATTAAAATTGGTTGTGTAAAAATAAAGATTTCATATTATTTCTTAGGAATACAATTTTTTTGTTAAAAGTGACTCTTTTGTATAAGATAATTTGATGAAAATGTAAAATTGCAACTTTTCAGATAGTAATAAATGATCTCATTTTTGTAGAAAAGACAAAATTTTAACTGAATCAATGACCTATTCTATTAAAATTTCAAATATTTTAAGCCTTTCAAGTTTCCATGCAAATTTTTTCAATGTTTATATTTCAGTAATTTTTAGTATACATTTTACTACAAATAAATAGTATCAATTAATTTTGTGATTTTATCTATTTTGTAATTAAATTGAATAATAACATGGGTTTTTTCATTTTTAATTCATTTACTAAAGTATAATATATACTTAAAATACTTCTGCATTGCATTAAAATAATTTTTTTCTTCTTTTAGTACTGACGATTTTATTGAAATGCTTGGAGGAGAAATTTCTGGTGGTCTTAGTAATGTTAGCATACTGGACAATCCATTAAGTGGGAAAGTTGATTTGTTCTAATGAAAATTTTGTTGCCTTGCTGAGTTTCTGGAATGCCTTGTCAATATTGGCTGGCTAATTATTTATATTGTAACGTAATGCAGAACTTTGCTTTTCATCTTCTCTTTTGTGTGTTTATAATTTGAGTTAGAAATTATGGTCATGAAAATTCATAGATTTAGCCTGCAAATAATATTCGACAAAAATTTGAAAGATAAAGCATCATAAGTAAAAAACACCTTTAAAAATGTATAAAGTTGAGCATTGTCAGTCAAAATCATTAAAGTTGAATATATTCTAATCTTCAATTCTCAATAAATCTTTTATCAACGTCATAAATTGACATTACGATCATCGAAAATATGTCAACAAAGGTAAAGTGTAACAACTAAACCAATGAAAAATTACAGGAAGAATAGTCAGCCTAATGTATTTTGGGCAAACATATTATGCACAATTTCGAATATACTTTTGAAATATTCTAACTTAAAATTTTAAAAATTCCATTTAGCTTGCCTTCATCCTTTGCTGCCACTAAAAAATTTATACCATATTAAGCTATTAAATGAAAAAAGTTTATTTCAAGCTTGTTACACTCACTTGTGCATAATTAGCTCTCTTGCAACATGTCTAGCTTTGTTGCAATTGTATGTATGCTCTACGATGGAAATTACACTAGCTATGTACTAAGCAATATTTACATACTTGAAGCTTATTATGGCAATATAACTGGTCAAAAAATTATAATTATTTGCTTATTCGGCATCATCTTAACTATAGTCCTTCCTTTATCCATTATGTTTTGTCAACACTAATAAATATGATTTAAAATCTAGAAAGGGTTAACAGTATAAACTTGAGTTACATTATTTTAATACAGGAAAATATAAGTTAATGTTACATGTCAAATTGGCATACTAATTACATGGTACAGATGTTTAGTTAAGATCATTCTCTAAGGTAAAATACATTAGCAAATTTTGTATGCTCTGGAAAAATATGAAATGATGATATTAGGTGCTAAAACTAGTCTTACCATATTATTGCCAAGACCTGTTTGCAAATTTCACAATCATTGTGCATAAATGATGTATTCTCCAGCTGATTTATTTCTTCATAAACAGTAACTACAGCATTGGATGCTATACTTCTGTCTTTTGTTCATTTTTCTCTACAAAACTAAATGTGCAAGACACCAAATGTGCAATAACAGATTGACATGGATAAATTGCAAAATTGCATTTCACTTAAGTTCAGATTTATCTTGTTAATCAGCTATGCAATTTCTACTAAATTCAGTCAATGATATAATGCCATGCATTGCAATGAACTAATTTCATTCCTGAAAATAAGAATAACATTTTGAGAATTGGCATCTAAAGTGGGAAGACGAATGTTAAGAATTAACCCCTAAGGGAGTTAATTCTATTCTGTAGCTGTGGTATGTTTCTCCTAATGCTATCTTGAAGTTTTAGTACTTATTATGAGAACAAGTTTCAGTAAGTGATATTTTGTTGTGTTGGTGAAATTATCTCACTTCTATCAACACAATTTAGGATGTAATTATGTACATATTCTGTCACAGATTTCTTGTGTTTATGTTGCGTTAAATTCCTAACAATGAACTCTAGGTGACGGCAGGCCATGTAAAAAGTAGCAAGAGTTTTGTGAGATTAGATGTAGAGAACATTGATGCATTGATGAAAAACCTGTGCATGGGTTCATAAAAGAGTAACAGTTTAACAATATTTCTTAAAAAAAAGCTGGATATGTATTTATGCAAACATATACTTGTTGAAAGCTCTAGCAGGGTAAGCATTTATAAAAACAGAAAAAATTATCCTAGTAACATTGGTTTTGTCCTGGCGCAAGAATAATATCTGTTCAAGTTTTGGTCAATGAAATCCATAGTGTTTCAACTATTTTCATGTGTGTGCACTATATGACTATAGTTTACTTTATTTGAAAAAACTTTATTGCATATGAACCTGCCATTCTAAATCTGACTGGAGTTATGTAGGGTACTTGAAAAATTGGTATATTTTCATCAAAAGCAACTGCTATAGAAAGGTTTAAAGGTATACATTGTACTTTTTAGGTGCCAATTTTCATCCTAGCACTTGGCCCACATTTTGCCAAAAACCTTTAGCACCATGTTAGGAATGTAACACGCAACATAAACACAAAATCTGTGACAGAATATGTATATTATAACATCCTAAATTGTGTTGTTAGAATTCATAACTTCATCAACAGCAATATATCACTTACTGAAACTTGTTCTCATGATCTAAACTAGAACTTGTTCTCGTAATCAGAACTAAAACTTCAACATAGCATTAGGAGAAACATACCACAGCTACAGAATAGAATTAACTCCCTTAGGGGTTAATTCCTAACACCAGTAAATAAGTAGGTGCATGAAAGTATATTTGGCATTGCCACTAAAACTAAGAAAAAGTATGAAATTACTAGCCATTTTATTTTTTGTTCATTTTCAATGATATTTGTATTTTACTATTTAAAAGTATTGTTGACTTTCTTCTTGGGAAAATTTATCGGTTACATAGAATATAATTTTTTGATATGTAGCTGTTGCTGCCTTTGGTTTAATTGGTCTATTATATCTTGTTAATGGCTAACATTCACACTCAGAAATTGATAGATCCAGTAAGAGTTTAAACTTTTCAGTTGATGTATTCAACCCCCCTTTATATTATTTTGAAAAATAATTGTGTACATAGTTTTATGCCTGATTTATTAATATCTTTACTTGTATTTCACTGGCTCAGTTCTCTTGAGTCATCAACATCATCATGCTTGCAAATAAATCATAATAGTAGTGCTAACAGTTTCTCTTGATGGTATCAATAATCATTACTCTCCTATCTTTACAGTTTTTTGTGCTTTGTCTTTAAAAAATTAACACCTTTTATCAATCATGCATTTTTCACTTTTTCACTTCCATCTAGCTTGCATTATTTATTAGTTTTAAATATTCATTCTCAACTAAAATTAATGACTGTGCATTTGGACTTCTCTCTAGGGGCTTATGTCATTCGACAATCATTTAGATTGCATGCGATGAGTCATTCATGAGTTTCTATTTGATCTATTACTGAAAAATTCTTTAGAGGTTTTAGGATGTTTCTGTTGAGCAATAGAAGAAATGATATATACAGTTTAAACTGCTTTTTTTCAATTGCTCAGTTTTAAACAACTATTGATAGTTATTGGCCCTTGATTATCTAAAGTATCATTAAACTTGTCCAATGAAAACACCGCACTCATAGAAAGCGCTATATTAAGTTTGCTTACACATATCAATAGTTAATTTTCAACAAAAAACTATCGTAACTGAATTATTTCTCGCGATATCAGCAATTTGATGCCAGCTTAGAAACCGTGTTTATTCGAGAAGATTCAGTTGAAGACGCACTAATAAATACTGGACAATATTTCATCCATAAACAGTTTATGAGCATTTTTATTAGAGGCAGTGGTGTGCATTGTCACCTTCATCGTACATGTTCCTAGAGATCGTGAAATATTCAGGGGAAAGCCATTCTGCTTTCTCTTTTAATCTACAAATAAATATAAAAACATTCATTTAAAATATTCATTTAAGGAGACATATATAAGAAAAAATTTATATTTCATACTCGTAAATTTACAAAATTTATCCATAGCTATGTTGGAACTATGAATAGTATATAGTTACATGTAATACTGATAAAAAATCAGTTGAACATAAAAAATTCCATTTGACAATCAGTTAAAGGAACTTGCTTGTATTGATAAAGGAGAGTAAGCATCCGTTTTAGAATCTACTTATTTGTCAGTGTTCTCTTGCATCAGTTCAGAAAGTTCAGAACTGATTATTACCTATATTTGCAAAATACCAACCCATAAAATTCAAATAAAATAAACTCAAATTTTTCACTTCTTCGAGATGCAGGTAGCATTTTTTTAAGTCGTAGACTGATCAAATTATATGGATATGCTGATTTCTTCTTGTTGCTCAACATGCACATACGGAATTTGCACAGCTAACACGAACAAGCATGAATAAAGACCAAGCAAAAATGGTCGTGGGTACTCTGTTACATTCATGTTAATCAATTGAAATTGTTACCCGAGCATGTGCAGAAGTATTGCTACTCAATATGAATCCCTCGTATTTCATCAGTTGAAGACCCTATTCGGGGCTCCTCAATTTGTCAAAGATTACCATATATATTCTAAGTTAGCTTATACTAGAAAAAAATGGCTCGGTATTTCATGAATATTGGCATGTTCAATCGATTTAAATCGTTTCTTACCAGAACGATTAAAGTCAAATTATATAAATAGTGCTTTTTTTCATATTGAAGCTACTACAGAAAAACTCTCAATTCGGACACTGTATACTCAAAAGCTCAATTGCCCATCTTGAGGAGGTTTCTAGATATATAAGGGATAAAATAACTTTAAAAAAGAAAAGTTGTTGTATTGTCAGCTGTCCAGTCTACTAAGGTGTCCAACTTAGAAGGTTTCACTGAACTCATGAGGATACACCACAGTCTTTTTCTATGGAAAACTACATTTCGGTTGATAGCTTTGTAAAAAACCTTTTAGAACTTTTAACAAATTTGTCGTATAATGCATATATATCGTATGTATGTTTACAGTAGTCGCCGCTTTGTAAGTTCAGCCACATGTTATGACCACTTTTGCTCAATCCCAAATGTTCCATCAGATTGTACCTTAGCTATAAATTCGGTTTATAAGCCCACTACTTACATAGCCCATAAAAGCCCAGTCCCGAGGTGGGCTTACTGAGCAGCGACTACTGTACATACTATAGCTATCAAATGTATGAACAAAGAATTTACCTCCCAGTCATTATATACCATAATGGTAAGTAGGACCCAAGACAAGATATACAAAACCCAGTAATACTCTCCAATCGAGTGTGAAAGAATGCAACCTAAAATATAACAAATAGCATATAAAAGTACAATTTGAGGTAATATCCAGTCCAAAATTTCAAACTTATGGCAATGCCTTATCGGTAAACTTCTCCGAATATAACCTGCAGTGTTGTGATCAAATTGTACTATAGTAAGGATTGTATTTGAATAGCACATCCTGATAGTTTTATTTAATTCAAGTGGTGTAACTTTTTAAAATGGGATGCAATATAAAATTACAAAATTTGAATGTTCAACAGAGTATAGTACATGCATCTTGTAAACGAATTTGATTGTTAGTAAGGGCTGCGCTCAGATAGTACTTTCATCACAATTTTTATCCAAGAGAAGTTTCATTATTACCTCTATGAGTTGTATTTGTATAGTATTGCATTCAATTAGATTAAAATTTAACTTCTAAAAATTGAAGGCAATTCAAATGTAAAGCATAGGTATTCTATTCGATGGAAGACAGAAGCGGCAATCCTTACTGTACAGCTTTTCATAATGACTATTGAACTTTTCAAAGTGTATTTCTTTAAACTGTCACATCTAATATAACAGTTTGAATTTGAAAATTTATTACTCCAAAGTGTAAATTTCATACCAATATTACTTTAAATTGGATTTTCAAAATTATGTACAGAAAAAGCCTAGAAAAGTGTGTAAAAAAAGGTACTACAAAGATTTATACGTACTGTATTATGAATTGCAATCAGGGATGCAATGCTAACTAGTGCTGCCACGGAAAGGCATATCCAGCGTTCTATTGGTAGGCAATTCTCATGAATGAGAGCGTAAGTCTCGAACATCTGAAATAAATTTTATAGATATTAATATATAAATACAATCAAATTTTAAAAAAATGCTTGGATTTGCAAAAAATAATTTGGCAATTGTGTACAGAAATATGCTGCTCATGATAGAGAATTTGAGAAGGCTAATACATGCTTTGACTACTTTTCCATTCATAATGAGTTTATATCTGTTGAAAGGGCATTCAGAATAATTTCTGAAAAGTTCAAATAATTTAGGAACCTATTTTATACTTTCACATATAGCGGATAAAAAAGGCCATACTGTGTTAGGCTAATTTCCAAATTTTCGAATATAACTAATTGATTTGGCGATCCAGACAGATTATTTAAATCCAAATTTAATTAAAATCTTTATGAAAAGATATTATTATGAACTTCAAGCCCAACATGCCCAAAGTTTCGGGTGTCTGTTATGTAGGTATACATGCATACATACATCATTAAAATTGCTTTAACTATGCATAATGGTATGTTCCGACGTATATACAAAATAAATGTATGGATAAAATTCAACTTGAAGTTTTTGAATTCGAACAATTTCATTGGATAATATATTAGAGATATTTTCATGTGCCAAGAACTTTTGCGCAATCAGGCAAGTGACCAAATATAGTTGAGTACAATCAATATAGGACTTTTCTATCCATAGCAATCATAACAGATTGAAATGTAGTTTCATCAAATTTTTATGACTGGAAGAGTCTCAATTTGATTAATACTTTCATCAAATGATAATTTAAAAAATATTTAAATAAAAAAACCAATTTGAATTTTTCTCAAGAAAAAGAAAAAGTGTAACACAATTATTCTTCAACATAGAATTGTTCTACTAACTTTGCAGTAACTGCAAAATCAAATAATTGTTAATATACTGGATTGCATATTCTACTAGTCTACAAACAAATATTAATGCTATTCTACCTTATCCCCGGAACTTTGTCCTTAAGAAATGATCACACTAAATTTTATGCCTATTTACTAGAAAAGAATAGTTTTTTTTATCTATATTTCTGTAGATGTAATCCTTCATTTGAAACATATTTCCGGAGACAGCGTAGATATTCAAAATATTCAATTCAACTGGACATGTCTTATACTACACCAATGATAATACGCAAAATATTTTACTTCAAATAATTATTTATAAACTATTAGCATTTTCAATTTTTCCTAGAAAGTTCTATATTTCTTCAAGATATATCAGATGGAAAAAATGAGCATGAATTCATTTTGAAAAATTTATATTTTTACAATGTGAATTTGAAGAGTTATACATTGTGACTAGAAAAGTAAAAATTATGTTTGATACCTGAATTGCTAAGAATTGAGACATATATAATACAACATGATCGCTGAAGTCAAATTCATCTTTACACGTCCCTTTTCGGGTAAATTGTGCATACCTGTACATAAAAATTAATATACGTACATACCCACACACCTACGAATCGTTCTTCATAAAATACAGCCATAATCATCACAAAAAAATGTGTACATAAAAATATACATAAATATATTTTTCATGAAATGCAATCACAAACAATTCAAAAACCACTAAATATATATAATTATACATTCATATTTTTCATAAAATACGATCATACATAAATATTGTACAGAAATCATTCGATCAGTTTGCATTTCTCGAAACAGCTAAATCATATATATACATATATATATATGCATATTATCAAGAACTCATTGACTAAAATAATGGCAGTATAATTTCTAAAATAGGCACAATAAACTTTGAGTTAGTAATGCTGAAAAGCCACAATCTTCATACATACATATATATTTAAAACCAAAATATGAATTGTACATAAATAGCATACCAGCACTGAGATTTTGACGACCACAATGAATTGAAACTACTCTGTATAGTTTGAAGTCCCTATGTAAAAATGCAAATACTGAACTAGCTTTGATAAATAAATGAACACGTCGTTGAATATTATTTTGAGCGAAATTTTCACATAGAGATAATGACTTTTCTTGTTTAGGCTACCATGCATCATAATCACTTGGTTCTTTGCAAAAAAGAAAATTACTTTTGATGCAAAAATTAGTGTATAACATACTAAAATTTAGTAGAGATTTCTTATTTCAAGAAAAATTATTTTATGAAAATTGACTATGTTAATTAGGAGTCACGTACCACGTATAGCACATACATCCGAAACAGAATGATAATCACATAAAGAACAAACCTCCGTATGAGTTTTATTGTATAACAATCACGTATATAGAAATTTGATCGTTGGAGCTGCATTCCCAAGTGAATGAAAAATCCTGAAAATATTATATAAAAATATATATCTATTCATATATATATATGTATCTATATATGTACTAAAAAATATCAGAATATATATAATAATTTACCACAAAGAGGAATAAGTATAGCACCCCATAAATTAGCCATATATCTGTAAAAAGACTGCGTTGTGGATGCTGAACACAAGGACGGAAGCGAAATTTCATTAGAGCAACATCGAACTACTCCTGTTTGCCCATCTTAATAAAAAATTTAAATAAAAAAACTCAATGAAAAATTCAAGCATAGCTATGTTCGGATATAACGAATTTTCGAGACAAAAAAATTATTAGTTATACGAAAAAATTTCTATTTAGGGAATTTTTTAACCACACAGTTTACAGTAAATAAACATTTTAAAATTACAAAATCATATTCTGCTTTGATAAAAAAATATCAACATAAAATTGTAATCTTTTCTAAATTTACTTCTAAGGTTTACAATTCTAAAACTTTTGAAGATTCACAGAGGTTTAAGGTTGCCAGAATTTTTTAAATTTGAGTAAGCAGCTTAATATGAACAATGCACCATTAACTAAACACGAAATAATTGCATGGATAACTCAAGATATTGGTAATACACGACAAAAAATTTCTTTAAGACCCTGGGGTCAAAAAACCGAAAAAATTCAAATATTATCTTATATCTATTTACTAGATAGACAGAATTTGCTAGCTGAGAGATAGAATATAAACTTTCTACAAAAAGGAAAAAAAAAGCTAAAATTGCTGAAGTACTTTAAACTTAATTTAACCTTTCAGAAACTATTTTGAAATATTGTTACCTACCAACAAAAAAGAACTCAGTGCCAGCTTAGAAGCCTTTAAAATCCTCTGTTTACATGAATGATGCATTTGATATTATTACAAACATTATTTTTATATGCAACATTGATAGAGCAAAATAAAATAATGTAAACAATGTACTAAGCGATAAGGTTTTGTCAATGTTCATTTTTACTACTATATTGAAAGGTCATTATGGGAATAATTTCGAAAGGTTTAGAATAATTTGTGAAGGGTAATATAATTTTTTAATGTACACTTCACTTTTAACATTCATTAAATATAGTTATTATCATGGAATAATTTATAGTTAATTTGTTTGCGATTGGCATGTTTAATTGTGCAAAAAACTAGAAAAAATCAAAATTGGACATTCAATTCTCCGCAATGAGCGCATTGCGGAGAGAGGATTTCCAATTGGCAACTTTGATTCGATAATCACGTGACGTATTGCTGACGTGAACAATTGAAGCCAAAATACTTGAAACCATCAATCAATGTTATGTCGAACCGCAAAAATACAGAATGAATCTCACCAAATATATTTGCCCATTCGTATTCGCAGTCTGTCAAATTAGTTCGTACGTACTTTCTTCCGCCATTTACAACCAGCCCCGTGATGAGAGCGCCTAGAGATACAATTGTAAAAATCCAGAAGACTGAATCATTCCTCATGAATGCAATCATTCAACGTTGTTATGACATTTTATGTGTTCCAAAATAATTTCGAATTTTTTGTTTATTGAAAATATCGAAGTTCGAGACTGACAAGAAACTTGTTAAATATTCTATTTCAGCACTAAAATTTAGTGCAAATTTTATTAGAACCAGTGATCGATCAACACGTTCTCAGTAGGATTATGAGCAATGAGAAGCTGAACTGGGGCGTCTATAAGCATTTGAGTAAAACTCAGGTCCGGTTTTAACATCATCCAAGTATATGTTGCGTTACGATTCAAAACGTTTTATGACTTTCGTTTCATATCGTCTATCCGTATTCCTCAGTTGATTCAATTAGAATCTACCACTGATGTAGCGATATGCAGAGATCTCCTTGCTGAGTTTATGGGACTGAAACCTTCAGGCAATTTTTTTTAAATTTTTGCCCGTCAATCTTTCTTGTAGACTATGCTACTTTTCCAGTTCCGAAGATAATCATATTTTCATTATTCGCTGATTTCTAGCACATAATTTCTACCATGCGTTTAATGAATCATGATCCACATAGTTTTTTTAGCAAGACATCGTTTTTGGCATCAATGCTATTCAATCTTATGAGACTCTTTATTTGTATAACAGAAAGAGACGATAAAACGGAAGTTCTAGTTGATTTTTACCTGTACAACTATGCTTTTTGTAAAGAGCAGCGATTTAACGCAGAGAAAACTAGTGCCTATATGTCAATCATGAGAGACATTATTAATGAGGTAGAAATTTTAAAAGAAATTTATTCTAAAAAGTTTAATTGTCTTTAAAAGAGCCATTTCATTATTTTGAATGTGGCACTTGACATTTTTTAGAAAAACAGACAGGAATATTCTATCTATCAAAATCCTCCTTCAAAAATATATCTGTTAAAATCTATAGATAGACATGTGCTGAAAATATAAAAGCACACACATGATAATTCGATCGATGTTTATGCTAATTCCATCAAAATACGAAGGTAAAAATTACATCTATAAAAATGTATGCTAAATGTGTCCAAAGATATACTGACTTCTATAGGAATTAAATAAATATATACGTGAGTGTGTTTACATTATGCCTATTAATGTACAAATTTTGCTTGAAAAATTGAATAGAATACCTAAGGTGTTTTCAAGTAGATTTTACTCAATTAGAAAACATGGACCCTACAGATGAAAATAAATGAACGAGCGGTACTGGTTCAAAGGCTTATTTTGTTCTTTTCGATTGAGATTTACTGTTCTGAAAAGAGTTTTTTTTTGAAACAGAATTAATTTTACTTTTTAATCAGTATTTGATAAATTATCATGGCATAATGAAATTTTTTGCTATTTTAATCAACTAACTGATTTCTTTTAGTCTATAAAAAATGGAGCAGTATAAAGTTCTTCAGTACAGTAGAATTAATTAGTTATACAGTACTTGTGAGAACTGGCCACAATAAGTGTTAAAGAATAATAAATGCATCATTATTTGATTGGACGAAAATATGCCTCGGTGGCTGTTTAGTTTATAACATGTCCATTTTATTGAAAGGTTTAATATCAGAATAATTTGTTCTACACTTTCATCTTGATATGAAATGATTCTGTAGGACATTACTCGTAACGATGCAGTGAGTCAAAGAGAAGAAAGCTTTTTACGCTTTAAAGAAGAAATTTTACGGCATTCTGTCGAGAGACCGCCATGGAGCATTGGTCTTTTTTCCATTGAAGTATGTATTTTAGCTACTTTTCAATTATTTCAATTTCTATACTTGTTCATCCATTATTGTTTATTTTGGTAAGCATCTTGCTATGTTATCGTTTGTCGTATTCATAATTTTAAATACATATATCTATATATATATATATATATGTGTGTGTGTGTGGAAGTACTTGAAATCAATTCATAACATCATTTGTAATTTAAGTTCTAAATTTTTCAAAATTTCAAAAATACGTGTCTTTAAAATCTAATTGGCTTTATGAGTTTTATGAAATTATAAAAAATTCCAATTTTTTTGCTGTCATTTGCAATCTTTTCATGTTAAACTAATTTAAACAATTATTATTTGAGTTCATTATAAGTTGCTCTTTTTCAATTGATCGTGAAAGATTTTTTCTTGTTACTCAATGTAAGTAAATTTTGTAATGATATAATAACTGCTCAAAATATCATGGCTCATTCTCATATTTATTGTTATTAACATATTTAGCAATCAGTTTTGCAAGTGTCTATGCAACAATATATTTTTTTAGTAGCGTTAAATAGGAATAAATACTTAAGAAATAAAGAATTTTAGTGCTAGTAACATCAGTCTATTTTGCTAGCATAAACACTGCATTTGAGAATCTATGAGTCGATTCTACAGATAAATGGTCACTGCTTCGAATTAGATTTTCTCTTTTTTGGCATTTAATCTTTGATGTCATATGGTACGATAAGCTACTAAATTGTTGTTGACATTTTTGACCTTTTACAAAATGTTCTAAAGTTGAACATTTAACAAATATGAACTTGTTATGAGTGGAAAAGTCACGAAGGTAAGTATTTGCCCATCCAAATCGCATTTAGTCTTTATTTCAATAGACTCTTCTACACAGTCATATATTTGCATATGTAGTAAGCATCATAATTATGTGTACTATAAATTCAATTTGGCTCTTCAAAATTTATATTTGCTTTTTTTCTTTTGAAATTACACCATTTGACTTTTCATTGAATGAGACTTGTCGATTATCACATTCTAATCGCACCAGAGTGATAAATTTTTCATTTAATTCTACTGAATTTTCTTAAAAATAAGAATTATTTTTGGATAAAGTAATTACTTTTTTTTCAAAAGGATACAGCTGGAATTATCGAGTACACAGTGAACAGCTATTTTAGGCATTATCACTTATATAAGCACTTATTTACGGTACGAGTAGAGATGTCATTCAAACAGCAAGGCCTTCATGGGGTAGAGGAACCCAGGGTACCTGTCCCATCAGCTCGAGGCATTTTGATCGAACGACCGAATGAAAAAGTTGATTCTTCTCATTAGCTCGAGGCATTATGGTTGCTTCACCGAATGAAAAAATTGGTTCTTAAATTTTATGGCATCATCGAAATCATTATTGAATCATTTAATGCGATACTTTCAATTCAGATTAAATAAGAAGTTGCAGTTCCTACTTCTGCACAAATTTTTCAATGAGTTTCTAAGATGAAGAACAGTAAAAAAGCAGTCAAATTACAAAGTTGAAACTTTACTATCGAATTTAGGCGCTTGTCTAGCAATTTCGGTTGACCTACATGCAACGCTCACTAAGTGCAGCGATATATCCAAGCGGATAAAAAATTATTTTTGAAAATATTTAACTCGTCCAATTTATATCATTACATTCTTCCAGTAACCTAAATATGAAGTTTCGCAATTTTGAGGGAAATGCATGTTTGAGATGAGGTCGATTGAAAGTTAGGTTGGCTTTTTGGTAAAGATTTACCCGGGGAGTATTTACACCATGCAAAAAGGTACAACTTTCTAATTCAGTGCCTTCCAAGACCAAAAACGGTCTTCAGCCAAATGAGGTCATGTCAATTGGATACAGAGAACAATAGAAATTTCAATATGAAGGATAATACACTAAAGATTATTGGCTGGAGTTACCTCCTTCCGCTTTTTTCGCTGACAAAGCATTTAGAACGATTCATCTTCCAATTATCATTATTTTCCATTCTTTTTTGTATATCTTAAACCCCCCCCCCTCCATCAAACAGTTTATTGATTGAGCAAAGACCTTAATTATATATTGTATCTTTGGTGTTAGGCATATGTTGCTCGATCAATAGATCATTTCATTATGTGCATATGTTATCATTTGAATGTTAAGTGGGCTTTAGAACACCTTTTTTATTCCAGAAATTTTTTTTGCTGAAGGATTTTTTTAGAGCTCTTCATGAATTCAGCTAAAAAATTAATCGCTACCTGATAGTCATCGAAAAATCTATCACTTGATCATTTTTAGCTCTTTCTGTTATTTTTACTCAGCACCCGTAACAGTTTGAGCTTCAACAATAACATTGGCCTTGTTTCAAACAAATTCTCAGAAAATAAAAATATTAACAATCCTCAAATATTTCTAGCTATAGATGAACTGTGTACTTTTTACTATTAAAGCTCCACTCATCATCAATATTTTGGCTGACAAAAGAAAAGCATCTGCTTCTGATTCCTTTTCATACAAGCAAAATCTCATGGAATTGCTCTTCATTCATATTTTGAGCTATTGCGCAATTATATCAAAAAATTTCTTTGGAAATATTTTTAGCTTACATGGGAAACGGCAAACTTAAAAAAAATACATTTCAAAATATGTGATATTATTACAAAGTAGACTGCTATAGAAATGAAGCTCAATTTATTGATATCAAATAGATTTTTTTAGATATATGTATAGGAAATTTTTTTTCCGTGGGTTAAAGCTTACATAATTTTTACCTTCATTGAATTTCTTTGAACATTTTCTGCATTTGGTTTGAATTTTTGAAGATTGAATAGACCTACGTAATTGATGCAATGCACTGGTATGTATGGTTCTTTTCATATCTGTTTTTAGATTGCCTAGTATAGTATTATATAATCCAGTATGCTGGCTACATTGAACAAGCAGTTACTGTATATCTACTGCTTAAATTATCTGAAGTTAAAGTATAATTGTATACGTCAAAGTTGTCTCTCTCTACTGATTCCTTTGCAACACAAGGACTTTAATAGTCAAATCAGAACTAACTCATAAAAATTTCAGTATGTGAAAAAATTTTAAATAAAACTAAAAAAAATGCACAGCATAATCATTTTTCAGCAAAAAAAAACTATCGAAAATAAAAATTTAAGCGTTTAAAAAATTCAATAGTGCAGAAAAAAAGCAAGGCATAAAAATAGGATACTAAATTTTATTGAAATCACCAAACCAAAGACCTACCTTCATATATCTATTGTATAATTTCAACCGTCGATCGTTCAAATTTCAATCTTACTTGAGTTGATACCCGATAACGGTGAGAGGTTTCAGAAACGTTTAAATTTTGAAAACTAGGTAGAAGATTTACCAAAGCAAAAAACTTTCCATGAATTTAATTTGTTCTTAATTTTAAGAGACACTCACTAGTGGTTGTGCTCTACTTTTTGCCATCTGTTTTCATTTCATGTGTTTTAGCTCTTTTTCGAACGTCTACACCGCCATTACACGAATAAATTGGTGACATCTGTTTAGCTGTATGTATTTCAGCTCGATTTCTTTTGCTGCAACTGGTTAAATGCTGTTGCTTTTCATTTTTATCGGAAGATTCGTGTTGATGCTGGCGATTGACGCTTTTATAGAAAGTTATCAGAGCACCAGCCCCATCTGTTTCTGACAGGGAAATTTGAGGTTCATTTGAATGGCTCATATTCTTAGCGCTAGTATCACTATTACTTGGACTGGAAGAAGTACATGAATGATTCCTTATGTTGTGTTGAGCTGTTCTATAGTTTCGAGTGAGTTTTTCGTCACGTATTTCCCCCTCACCGCCACTCGAATTACTGCCGTTATCAGTTCCAGCACTGCCATTAGAGTTAAGGCAGTCTAATGTTGTTGTATCACTTGCATTTGAACCGCTCATACTTCCACAGTGAAATGTCTCTCGCTTCTTTGAAATTAATCCTTCTGGTAAACAAACATCTCTGTTTCGAATCATTTCTTGAGTTTTAGAAGCAGCATCTGCGGATGAATATTCGAAGTGATTTCTTGAGGTCTGTTCTATTTTTGCTGTTGGTACATATTGAATTTGTCCTTGGTGCACTTCTGGGTGAGCCGAAGTCCAACGAATTGGGTAGCACCCAGGAACTAGTTGAGACTGGGGTGGAGGGCACGGTGGTTGTGGCACATGCTGAGCATAGGCCATTGTTCCAGAAAAATGCTGAGGAATCATGGCTGAAACGTAGGGGTACGAGACTTCTTGAGGTACGTAAATAGGGTTAGCATTTTGCACAAATGGTGTGACATTTCCATATTGCTGAAGATACGCTCCGTTGGGATATGAAACAGGGTATGCTGAGGAATTTGGATCGTAACCGGCAAAAACAATTTGCTGGTGACCCCAATGAGAAGGGTGCCCATGGGGTTGAACGAACTCATGAGAAAATTGTGGACTGTAAGGGTCAAACTCAATACCAGTTGGTTGTGAACCTAAGGTTACCGAATCGATTTCTTGATTGCTGATGTAGCGCTTATTCTTTCGTTGCAATTGTTCAAGAAATACAGCCTCTAGTTTTTCCAACTCTTTCCTTGATAATTCAATCTCGGATTGAGTGGCTGGTGTCCGTTCACATGAATGATATACGCGCTTACCCAAGCAAGAACTACCGGTAAACTTCTTTGTAATACGCATTGGATCGCATTGTAGCTTTTCAGCTAAATAAACCCTAAGAGTCGTTCCTTCGGGCAATTGAAGAACACCCGTGCTGAAATTTTGGATAATACGAGCCGTGTAGGCTTCTTCTTCGGGAGACCATTTCCCCCGTCGAAGGTGAACCTTATGAGCCTGGATTGGTGGCAAATGATACCCTCTATTCCTTAAAAATGGGGCGCTACGTTGAGGACAAGGGATGAGGTGTGAGCGTGTCTGTTGATTGGCCATTAACACATTTAGAGCATTATAGGAAGCAGAATCATAAATGGGATAGTGCGCATGCTGCTGTTGAGGAAAGCGTTGAAATATCGGAGAATACGAATCATCCTTCACCATTAAGTGCGGGATGGTATGCGCCCGATCGATACCACCACTTTCGTGTATCGGGGCTTCTCGTTTCTGCTGCATTTTGTGGAATTGAGGTTTCAAAGAGGACAAATATTCTTACCACTCGGTTTAGATACGATGGAAAAGAAATTACGCAAGGCACTGATGAAATTGTGAGCTGAATTAAGGTTAAGTGAGCGAAAGAGAGGGTGCCGAGGAAAACTTTAGTTACTTCTTGCCTGCCACTTTCATATGGATAGTTTCAATAAGGATATATACCTTTTCATTAAATGTATTACGTACTTCAAGGAAAAGAAATATTTCTGTTGTTATATTTGAGGCGAAAGGTCAAGTTTATTTTGATTAGTATGGAAATAGCGGTACTCACGTACGTAGACTGATTGGTATAAAGTTTACATGTGTTTGAATGTTCAACTACATTTTTCTTCGACTTCAAACTCGAAGTGAGATTTTCAACTTGTCATTGGAAAAGGCCATTGAAGTGACGGCTCGTATGAACTTACGTATCTCAAATGCTGCCACGCAAGAATCTAGGTCAATGACGAATAAAATAAATTCTTTGTTTAAAGAGCCGACTTTTTAAGTCGGTTTATTGCATGACATATGCCGTAGATCACTTTGGATCAACAGCATTCATCTTAAGACTAATTTAGATCTTACGACATTTTTTTTCAGATTTCCTAATCTAAGAAAATCCTCAGAATACAGTAGTGATCCAGTATTGGAACTAGGTCCTGATTCATCTGGATATGTTTCACAACAAAGTTTTCTTGATAATATTTCAATATATTTTTTATTGAAATGAAAATACTTCCATATTCGTTTGCAACTCTGTAGTGATTTAAAATTTGAATGCAAATGTGTCGACTAATCGTAGTTTCTATACTGTATTAACATCTGAGTTTGCTCCATTGCCCAAATCTGAAACTTTCAGAAGCTTTAGTTGATTACCTGAACTTAAAATACCTACAGAATCACAAATGAAAAAATGTAGCTACTGTCAAGAACTTCTTGGCAGCCATATATCAAGCCTTTTCCATACATTGTGAGTTTTCAATTTAGTATATTATTTATTGCAATGTATAGTATATTGTTTGGTAAATGACTTTGTTTCAGTATTCTTAATTCAAAATTATTTGAACTAGTTTATTCAATGTTTGAACATTTATAGAACTCCTGCTGTTACATGAACTCAATTCTTACTATTATCATACCAGTTTATGGACTACATCTTGTCATATTGCACTGTAAGCTCCAAAGCTTGTATTTTCATCATTAAATTGTCTTGCATTATACAATAAAAATCTAACATTTAAATGAAAAAAACAGCACAATGTTAATGTCAGGATATTTGCCGGTCCTGCTATCTCTTTAATTTCTACGGCATAACTGCTCGGTTATGTTCACCCATATTTGC
>JAULBW010050881.1:0-56316 GCA_032358265.1 Vaucheria bursata
GATGAAATGGCTGAAATCAGACATTTTCGAAATCGGGTCACTGATTTGGAGTCGCAGGTCTCAGATTTACAGAAAATAAATGCGGATCTTGAGTCTAGGCTTGAACGTCAGGCTAGGGAACGAATGGATTATGACAGAGAGTTCGCTGAAAATAATCATGCGTGGGAAGAAAAGCTTCAGGCTACCGCATCTCAGATCGAAGAATGGCGTGAGCGCCTTGAAAACGAGGTAAGATTTGACTCGTTCTTAATCACTAGCACAGTTGATATTCCTTAACCTGATTTATTCAGTTGCACCAAAAATTGTCACTTAATAGATTATATCGGATTAGGGATATCAATGGACACCAGTAAATAGAGTCGGCAAAGTGAACATGATATCAAATATCTATATATGTCCTTTAGCGGACCTTCGGCCTATGGAAAGTCAATTGTAGTTGTTATTTCAGATATCATATCAAATTACCAGTTTGTATAAAAATATATTTTCTTCATAAGTATTATTTTTCAGGTCTGCATGGTTATATTCTGTATGTCTTTATATTGCTGCATAATATTGTAGTGTGCCATCTAGTGTACTAGTCATTATTTGAATATGTAGTCACTGAACAAATTTCGTGAATATTTGTTATTGAAGTACAAATGTGCAATGCAGTCAATAGTATCACTCAATCTTCACATTCTGCTGCTTCTGCATAAGTGTGGCTAAATAATCAGCTATTTGTTACAAGACAATTTTATGCCTTGACACAGAGCATTATGTTCATATCAACGTAGACATCGAGAATATCAGCAATTCAGAAAATTTTTGAATAATTATCAAGTACAATGTCTTATATTTTGAAAAATTTTTTACAAGCTGAATGAAAAGCTTTGTTCTTAGTTTTTAATGCTCATGATGATTCTTTGCCTTTATTGCACTTCCTTTACTTATTAGTATTTTATCTTATTTTCCGGGTTAAGGTGCGCCACGGAAACATAACACGTGACAAGCTTTGTAGAACTGAACGTGAACTTTACAGAATCCTTCAGAAAAAGTATGATATTCGACGGGAGGCCCAGTTAGAAGAGCGTACAGCAGGCCGTGATCGCAACCGCATAGCTCGAGATCTTGCATTTCAAGTTGAGCTGCAACATGGGGGCACGGGATTGGGGGGGTTTTCTAGTATGCCGAAATTAACCACAAACCCCCAAGGAGCAGGTCCCGGTACGATTCGTGAACGTAGAGTTATTAAGTCTCTGGGAGACTTTTACGGTCTGTGATTCGCATAAGTCTCTTTTGTATATAATGCTGCAATAGGAATTATCACTTTATCCCCTATGAAAAGACAATACTGAAATGTTCCATTGAGTGGAAATACTTTGGATTTTCTGTCATGAGATAGTTCTAGGGTTGATTTGGTGCTATTTTTTAAGGGGAAGGGGTTCTTGGTCATTTTGAAGGGTTTCTTTTCACTGATGGTTTTGGGAGGTTGATAGGATTGCTTAGCTGAGTTGTTCAATGATTACATTCACGTGCTTGCTTGCTGAGTTTTCCTTCGTAAGATGCGGATGAAGCGTAGTAGCCATATGCACTGAGGATCTTACGGGGTGTTTAGGAAAATATATTCAATATTTTTTTCTATCGCATATCTGACATTTATCTGTAAATTGAATAACTTTTTCTATATTGCAAATAAAATCTGACCAAAGAATTACTATAATTGAAATCCTTTAAGTATGATGCTTTTCATGCATATAAATTCACAGGAATTTATTTTAAATGTAAAGGCAGTCAGTAATTGTTCTCTATAAGAGCAATTAAATATATTCTCTTTCTTGAAGTCGATGAATTTATCATGATGAAATGATTTTAATATGAAATTGTAATCATTAATTAGGGGGAGGAGAGAATCAATACTTGAATGTATATGACTATTTTCATCATGAGTTGCTTCCAAAAGTCATACAGTTGCAACTTTTCTGAAAAAATTAGCAACCCAAAATAAAATGCGATTACTACAACAGCAGAGATTGTTGCTACGAAAGCTATAAGGTCTACTGTATTTATCCTTTTCCACAAGCAAAATGTGGAAGGTTTCAACTAGTGCAACATTATTTTCCATTCATTTTTGGATTCAACTTAATCTTTCATACTCCCATCTCTAAAAATCAAAGGAATCTTTTCGTCAGCTAGTACAAGCAAAAGTCCCTACAATTCTCAAAAGGCCTTCTGTTCCCGATAATGCTTTCTTCAATTGGTCAAAATGTTTTATATTTGGAGAAAATAGGGCAGATGGTATTGCATAGTGCACTAGCAAGTTTTAGCTATCATGTGGAAAATCAACTAAAAAATCAAGAATGTTGGTTACATTTCTTAAAATGCAGGCTGCATGAATTCTTCAGACTACTTTTAAATAAATTGTAAAAATCATGTAAAACTGTATAAAGATAAAAAAACTTCATATTGTGTGTTCCTCTTAGCCAAACCTAATATTGTGATTCAAGTCTTAGATACCATTTCATCTACAAAAGGCTGGAAATTATATTAATGTAGCCATTACAGTATACTTTGGTTACAGCAAAGTTACTTTTAACGAATACTCGCTCTTGACGGATAAATGAAACATTCGTATTGAGATGAGTTTAGCTAAGCCTAATATAAGGATGTAACGATTTAATTCGATGATCCTAATCATAAATGTTTCTTTTTAGAAAAACACCCTAGTTGGTGAATGACAAAAAGACTATTGACCCTTCCTTTGCAGTGCAGATTTTAACTTGCTCCACGGTTGTGCAAAGATATGGCTTATGGCTTATGGGAAAACGACTGAAACATATTAATAGCAAAAAAATATCATGAACTTGATAAAACTGTTCCACTTGTCAAAATTGAACTCAAGTGAATTTCCATTTGTAGAATCTAAATTTATACTTTTTCTATTTTCACGCAACCATGGGAAATTACATAGGGATGTCGCATGAGTTATATAATGCAGAAAGGAAAAATCATGTTGTTCAAGTAGTATTAAAGCAAAATATTTGTTGAAAGACCTGAACCAATGAGATTCCATATATTTATAGTTCGTGCACATAATTGCAAAAGCAACAGGGACTTTGAATATATTCTATGAAACAGCCATCTTATTTAAATTATTGATATTGTCTGTGCCAGCTTTGCATAGTAATTTTTCACAGGCTAGATCATTTTGCTGACAAAATTATAATTTTTAAAATTAGAATAAATTTTTTTGAATAATGTCAAATAATCAATCAGCAATTGAGCTACTAGGAAGAATACCTCAGTGTATACATTGCACTCAAAAATATAACTTTTGGTGAGATTTACTAAATTTAAAATTCTAAATGATAATAAAATTTTAACATTAAATTTCCTATTGCATTTACTGCTGTTTGTTGTGCTAAGCCTTTTGCAAAGGTTATATTGGTGTAAATATCATCGTTTTCCGCCTTTTCGCTCTTGTTTTACTGATTTGACCTTTGCCATTTCTTTTTTTGCCTTTTCTTTTGCTTGCTGCTCTTTGTCTCGTGCAATTTTAGCCTATATATTTATAAAACAGCTTTTCATGCAAACTATCGAATCAACAAAAAGGAGGCTAATAAAATGCATATAACAAGCTAATCAGATGACTGTTGCAATTAATCTTTTAAGTATGCTCTTTATTCGAATACAAAAAATACCTAAATTTATAGAAGTGCAATATTCAACAGATCTATAATAGAATGTTAAATATATTACTCTTAGTTAATGATAGAGCACAAAGAAGCAGAGACAGGACAGAAAAAGATAGATACTATCATAGGATATAAATTATAAAATATTGAAGTACAAAATCATACTTCAACATATAATTATTCTAGGAACTTATTCTGTAATTGCATGCTCAATTAATTACCATACTGGATAGTATACTATACTAGTCTGATTCAATATAAGCAAATAGAACAAGTCATGCCTACTAACTATCTATGATAATCATACTATATGCCCGAGTTCAATTCATGCATATATGTAAATACTACTGTGCCCGAAAATTTGCGCAAAATTATTTATACCTAGAAATTCTTTTACAAACGAAAGGTCACTATCGAAAGAACACTTCTGTCTTTTTGTTAAATTACGACCTTTGCTTGGTTAAGATTTTAGGGAAAATACATCAATACTTGCCTCATGAGCAGCCTTGGCAGCTTCTCGTTTTGCTTTAGCAATCTCCATGACATGCTTTTTATTCGTATTTGGTTCAAGTCCTATTTCTTCACCTACATCATCGCGAGGCATTTCCATTAAATTCCCTTCCTGTGATATATTATGTAAATTTATTCAATAAAAATATTTCATAATATGCACAATATTAATATCTGGGGATATTCCTGAATGCTATGCTGAATATATTATTCTAAAACTATTACAGGACATTCAAGAACATATTAGTATTGATTCTAAATTTACTTTTCAACCGTCAAACATGTTTGACAACTTTATTCTAGAATCAGTACAGAACAAAATGAATCCTGCAATAATTGATAATACGCTGATAATAGTAAAGTTTTTAATGGTTAAATAGACTGGCAATATTCTAGAATTACTGTAGAACATTCTAGAACAATTTAATGTAATACATAAATCTCAAATGGAATCTTTATAAAAACGAAATAAATAGAGATAAAAAAACAATTACTTAAATCTTTTTTTTACATATTCATGGCAATAAACTAAAATTAGTGAATAGAACATTATTTAACAATCTAACATAATATACACTTATATAATATGCAGTCTAATCGGTTTGTCAATTTTTGCACAGTACTGACAAGGTTATTTCAAATTTTCCTGCCAATATTTGACCAAATAAGTGAACCATATTATTGTAAAATATGGGATCTAAAGAACATTCTTGAACACTATATCGTTAGTATTCAACCTAGCAGTATCTGCAAATATACTTAGTATTCTAATAGGTATTGTTAACGGCATTGGATTACATACTGTTAATTCATCCTAAACCTGCTTATCAAAATGTTGACAATACTATTTCCAACTTATTCTAGAACATTTTATGACACTAGTATGCAAAGCAGTTGCTGCAAATATATCATGCAGTCAACTATTTTTTTTCAATATATTCTTTAAATATACTTTTTAAATACCAAAAATATTGAAGTACCATAATATAAATGAATTCGTATTTTTCCAATGTTCATAAAAATCTGTATTCCAATAAAGAATTTGGTCAGTAATATTTTTAAATTGTACTAGCACTTTCAAAATTTTATCAAATAGAAATTATTATAGGCTTAACTCGCTAATTTAAAAAAATGAAACTGTTTTTTAGAGGTTTCTTTTGCAATGATTTCATGCTCTTTAAGTCGCTATAAGGCAAATATGGCTCATTGAAGACAATATGAATAATTTAAACGATAGTATGTATTACATTAAAGAAACTTAAATTTATTGATTTTCTTACTTTTGTTGATGTTTGTATTGTAATATGACATTTTAAATAGCAATAACTATGGTAAATGTATAGCTCACCTCATCAACAAAATCTTCGTGATATCCATATTCCATTAAAATTCTATCACGTTGAAGTTTACTTATTTCAGATCTTTCTGATAGATTACTCTTATTCTTCTCTACTTGTACTAATTCAAATAATTCTTGCTCTCGATTTGCTAGTAGGGCTTCTACTCGGGATTCTTCTTTTGCTCGAATATTTGCTGCTAGTTCATGTTCTTTTAAATTCCAATGCTTCACAAGCTGCTCTCGAAAATCTTCCAAGTTCTTTACAAAAAAGCAACTTTCTCAGTTTTATAAACTTAAAAAATTGGCGAATGCATAGAATTAGCCACTAATTACAAAGTAAGATCTGAATGATAATATATAAGTCACTATCAAAAGAAAATTCGGACGGAAAAAATGTACTTCAGTGACTTTTCAGCTCATAATAAGTACATTTTTTTGTTGAAAGGTCAAAATTAAGAATAATATTTGAAAAGTATAAAAACTTAATTTAGTGACATATTGTATACTTTCAACAATCAACTACTACACATCAAAGTTGAGGATTCAAATTGACAGCCCAAAATTTTTAATAATTCGTAAAACCGTAGCACTATAAGTACACAAAAAATGGAAAAAGGGTGCCAAATTTGAACTGTTCAGCCGAACCAAAAAATTTATACGATTAGAAAAACTAATAATTTGGTTCTAGTGGATTCAACTATGAACCAAATCTTGAATTATATGCCAGACATCAATATTGGCTAGTCATTCATCTTGAAGGAATATTTTAATATGCTCCATTGTAAAATTTATATATTTTAAATCGGGCACACTTCGAATCATCGAAGAATCAATTGAAAGATTAAAATTAAGATATATAACGCTAAATTTACTTGATTTTGCTGTTAAGTCTTTTATGTTGATTTTAACTATTATCCATTTCAAATTTTATTCGCACCAATCGTACTAGTCGAGGAAGAGTTTAGAGATTTGGACTTTTACATGCTAGCTTTAATCATTATCATAATAAAAAGTTCAAATAGTAACATTGCAGCTAGTGGTCAATAGTAAAATAAGTCAAGTAGTAGGTGAAGTCGAGCGGATTTTCAGGCTTTAATTGAAGGAAATGTTGCTCTTAGGTGTGAGGCATTGTTTTCTTGGTAATAATATCTACATTTTTGAGATGAATTTTAATGAAAAAGAATATTAAAGGATGAAAAGTAGTGCAGAATATCATTGTGTGGCATAAATTTGAGGAAAAATATGTGGGTATACATTTAGAAAATGAGGGACCTTTAGCACTTTTAGCCATAAAAGTAAACCTTGACCAAAATGACTAAAAATGCCCTATCCTATCTTGAGTTGCTTATACTCCTGAGCATTTTCCCATACTTCGTGGCCATATGTTTTAAATTTCACAGATGAAACTTTTCACTCATTCGTTTGCACTTTTCTTTTGGTATTAAAGAATTAATATTGGATTTTTACTGCTCTAATGATTCATTAAGAAACATTACTTTCCCCGAAATCAACAAGCTTTGTAGATTTTTCCACATCTGCTTACATTGTCCGTAGCCCCACTTAAAAGCTCGCACACATCATTAGATTTTTGAACAACATCTCCTTCCTCTTCTTCCATTATGCCAGAAACATAAACAGCATAGGTAGGCCCATCTAGACCTAAGCTTTCTAAAAATTCCTCTAGCCAGGAGATGAATAGATCCTTTTCGCTACAGTTGTCCATATCAATTCGAATTCTTGGCGTCAGTATCTGTTGAATTTCTCTTTCACAATATATATTTCAAGCATTATTTACAGTTTATCAACAATGAGGCTATTTTGTTGAGATAATCATTGCTGTATTGGCGTGCAGAGCAAGATCTATTAAAATTTTAAACCACAATGCGCCTCTAAGCGCACATTTTTAAGCGGAATAAAACAGTCCATCATGCCTGTGAAAGTACTAGACTTTGAAAAAGCTGTGTAGGATCATAACTGAATTTTATGGAAGGTCACCTTAAAAATTCTTAAAAGAAATGGATACAGATAGCAGTAAAGATGTGCCGAAGCGACCAGCTAGAAATCGAAGACCAGCTGGAGAGCCAGATGATTTCGAACTCGATTCGATACTTCGGGATGATATAAGACTTGCAATAAGATTATCTTTAACACCAGAAAAACGCAAGGTGACTAAAGCCTTTCTTATACCTGTATTAAGTTTCATTCAGAATCATAGGGCGAGCACAAAACATTGAACTATTTTATGGTAAATTTTTTGCATTGCATGTAGACAAAATAATGAATTATTTCAGTATTTAAATATCATTTTCAATTTAAACTGTAAGAATGTCAGCATATAAAATTTTTTACTAATGTATTAAATTAGATTCAACCACAGATTTAATAAGTAAAAATTTAATTTTATGTTTTCTATATCGCAGAAAGAATTTTTTGTGAGAAAATCTGATTAATATTTTTGAATATATTTCAGATGTTTTATTTTGAATTTGTTACTATACTAATCAATTTATTAATAGTACGCATGAAAGTTTTCCAGTATAGACTAATGTTTGCAGCCACAGATTGAATGGCCATTGCACAGAAAAGCCAATCATAAATGCATACTTTCTGAATAAATTTTGCTGCCAAGCTTTTATCTCTATGGACATTACCAATTTCGAATATATCATGCTTAAATGTCATGAGAAAGGTAGGCACATTGTATAAAGTGAAATAAGATAGGTCTTATTGAACACAGTTGTAAGCAGATTGTTTAACGTGTGAACTCAGCAATGCTAATTGTTGTCAAAAGTTTGATAAAATGGTACTTCATGTTATATGTTCTAAATTTATTAATATTGTGTTTAAACCAAGTTTACGCAGATAAAGGCAAAGAAAATGCCTGGCAAGCTAAATTTGATGCCGAATATAAATTCGTGTTTGCCTAAAAAAATCATGTTAGAAGAACCCCATTCATCTTCTGAGGTGTTTGAGGCAAAGAGAAAAAATAAGGATACCGCTAGATCGAAGATCAAATTTGGTAAAAACAGAGAGGCTCCAAATTTACCGAAAAGAGTCAAGCCAACAAATAGGAATTTCTCATCTGAGGATGAAGAGAAGAATGAAAAAAACGATAGTGTTATTAGGTCTATGAGCACGATTTGTAAGATTAATAAGATACTGAACAAAGATTCAAGTTTACCTGCAGATAGTTGTGTTGAAAAATGCAAAGAGAAAAAAGAAAGTGATGGTACATTGACAAGGAAATCCCTTAAGATATTGCCCCCATCACGTTCATTTTGGTTTGAAAACTTGGTCCTGAAGGCTTAGTTATGTCATTAAATTTGTCAGCCTAGTTGGAAAATTTCGCAGATGCATAGCATAATTATAAAAGATGTACTGTAATATTATTCTTTTGGTATTTTTCAGCGTATTTGTTTTTAAATGAAATCCAAATTTTACAAGCCTATTAATTTTGATCGGACCTGCTATGTAAATTATTGACAGCTAGCTATTTTCATTGGATCTGCCTTCTATGTAGCAATAGCTAACTTTTTTATTGGACCTGCCATACAGTATATACACAGTGATGTTAGCTAGCTATTTTGAGTCTACCCTCGAGTACACATGATTATCTGCCATTTTTCTCGCTTTGCCATTTATTAAACCCGTGGAAAGAATATTTTGAATTTCATCCTTCCAGTCTCTTGGCTGTGAATCAATTAAAACCGAGTTCCAAATGTCCTAAGGTTTGTCTTTAATATTGGTGTCCGAGCGAAACTATTTCCATGGTATGCACTAAAAGATGTTGGCAGTAAAAGCGACATTAGTCATACTTTCATATTGCAATGCAGAGACAGTTTATATAATTTATTTCTCAGTGGTATAGATTAGTATTACGACAGAATGGTGAAGGTAAATACATTAAAAAATATGAATTTGAACAGCAAATGAGTACGAATCTATCAGGACCTATGAATTGATTTGTTATATTTGAAAATCTGATAGTGAGCTTGGGCATAATACGACTCTTAACTTTTATTCGTTATAAGTGAAAATTCGTTAAAAGCATATTTGCTTTACTGTAATATTAGTGATTCATTTTAAAATGTAAAACTAAAAAAACAGACGGACAAAGAACATAAAAAAAGAGCTATACTACGAATTTGTCTGTTACATTAGGCATTATCCTCATCTTCATCTTCCTCATCCTGGCCATCTTCGTCATCCTCCTCGAAAGTACCAGGGGGTACCCCATAAATTTTCAAAACTGCCTTATTCGGGTCCCGCATTACCACGAATTTTCCATTTTCCTCCTGTACATATAAAAATATACATTAATTAAACTTCCATTAAAACGAATAGAAAATCACTTTTAATATATAAATAATGATCATTTTGTTCCAAGTTCCACTTCTGATTTTCGGATATACTGAATAAATTCAGTGGATCCGGCAATACAAAATTGCATAGATCATGAAACATTGGAATTGGAGAAAGCATTTGTTAATACATGAAATTAAGGTTCACTTCAAATGAATCAACACAATAAGTTGAAGAGTAAAATGTCCTAACTAGAAATAGAAATCAAATCAGCTGTACAAAACACAAAATGCAAGTTAATTGTCCTAACTCTTAGAAGGGCTGATAAAAATAAACACTTTATCTTCCATCAATCAATGGTTCACTCTATGTATACATCAATGCGTGCACTTATGTATGAAAGGCTATGATAGCGTTACCAATCCACCAACTCTGATTCACATATTCGAATAACTGATAATTTTAGTGTAAACGACATTATCAGTTTATGGAATATCGACTGTACCCCCCAAATAACACTAAATTTTATCCTAACTTATCCATTTTACTTTTATTAGTAGGTATTATCAAAGGGCACAAAGTACTAGCCAAAAGCGTTTTTTTACTTATATTTTTTACTACCTGTTTGCGAATAATGTCAACAATCTCCTTCACAATACCCCACATATTACGGATATCCATAGTAATTTGGCGTGCAAACTCGGACGGTTTGTAGAACTGAGTCCCCAAAATGACATGATCATACGCATTCGTCTTCGTCAAACGGCTCACAAAGCCCAATTTCATCTGAGGCACATAAGAAACAAAATATTTTTTCCTCATGTGATTTAGGTACATAAAATAAAAATGTTGAACATTGGGAAATCATACACGGAATAGTTAACATCTACTTCAACCAGCAAACCTATAACCAAGTAATGAATTGAACAGTCACTAATATGTCTATTTAAAATAACAAAATGATATCTTTATTTCACATCGACATATCTTAACAACATTCTATATTATGAAGATATTGATACTATTTCATATAAAATATTTATTCAAAAAAGGTAATTTTGATGCTGTACAAAAAATGCAAAATCTTCAGAAATTTTAGGACATCAGACTCAACAATCTATTAATTGTTAGGGAAAAATTTAATACTGTCAAATGAGCCTATATACCTGGTCTGCACCAGCAACAATAGATTGGGCTGTCCATTTGGCCAGTTTTGCTGCATTATTTTTAAGCTCGGTGGCCAGAACTGCTCCCCTTTGAGCATCAATTTTCTGGCGCCACTCTACCCCACCAGCAAGCTTAGAATCCCATTCGTTAAGGGCATATGCTGTCATATATTGCTTTTCACCTCTCTTTTGGACGATACCATGAAGTTCGCACCTATTTTTGGTACATGTACAAAATATTGTCAGTCACTAGAGATATCAGATCATTAGCGACTTAATTTGCATCTATTGAACCAAATTCAGACTTTATTATACTAGTGTACAATTATCTATAGCAGACCAAGAAGAATCTTATGTCACTCATCACTTATTGAATATAAAGTTCAAAAATGGGCTTAGATGTGCAAAATAGGTGAATTATTTAAAAAGCGTGCTAAAGAGGCAAAAAACGGCTTTTTTTCTTTGAAAAATGTCATAAATATGAAAAAAATTAATTATTTGTCAATATAAGGATATTATTAACATATTTCGAAACTTTTTTGGTTTAGGTCTAGTAAGAAAGAAATGCACGTCTAATAGGAATTTCAGCAAGAGATTATTTTTTACATTAGTTCAAAAATGGAGGATGGCGAAGAAATGATCTGAAATGCATGCTACCTAAAACATCACCCCCCTCCCCAAATTATTGGGATTATTAAGACTTATTCTTTACATGAAAAGAGACAATCTAAAAAAAGAATCAACTCTGTTAAATTTAGCGCTAACCATTCAATATATTGTTACATATAAGTTCATACTGACACTTACTAGTGGATTGCATGTATATATATATCGTATGGTAGTATAATGAACCACAGCCATAGAAATTTTTCTTAGAATATTGTTCAGGAACAATCTTGAATTGATGTTGTATTTTCCACACGAATGCTATTCTATATAAAAGTACCTTTCAAAAATAAGCCTATAAAGTAAAACAATTATGAAATCAACCCTCACATTTCGGAACAAATGTTTCAGGATATATTGTGAGTAATCTTTGGTGAGGCAATTTAGGAAGATTTTAGACGGCCATACCTTGCAATAATATCGAGATCAGGACCAAATGAAAATCTCCTATAACGGTAGGCCACACTAGATGGCTGGGTACCCCCCTCAGCCCCCTCTTCTTCCGTAAAAAAGGGATTTGGTAAGTCAAAAGTGACTCTATTCCCTTCCTTTAGTATTTGCTGGGAGAAATTTTGATTGATCATTGTGGCCTCAAGACTTAACCTATCGGGATTGTTAATATTTTCAGGATCCTATATATTGCATAAGAGAGAGATATTAAGTCATTTTCTCTAACATTAAAAAAATACCTTTCATAAATTTGAATACTTAATAATTTACAAATAAAAAACAATAACTTCAGCAATTGATAAAAAATCTAAATAAAAAAAATACTTTAAAACAAACAAGCAATAATTTAATTTTGAATCTAAATATTTCAGCAATAAACGCTATGAGTTAAAATAATGCATGCAAAAATTAATAGCAATAGATAACATAATGAATTGGTCAATCACACAATTTTTCAGATTTTTTTACCTCAAATTCATTTTTATTGGAAGCTAAGGGAGCATATTGATACACTACATCTATTTATTTCATAAAAAAGAATAATCCTTAAAATTTGATGATATTAATTATTCTCACCTCGGCCAAGACAGGTGTATCGAAGGATGTCTCATTTACAGTCAGAAAATCAAACTGACTGTTGTCACGCTTGTCCATGAACATGGAACCTCCCACTTTCTGTATGACTACATCCCAAGGAAACACGCTCCTCGGTGCAGCCATCAAATGAGACAATATGGCATCCGTTGCGAATACAGTTCCTACATCATAGTACAAAAATATATATACAATAAACTTCCAATATAGCTTCGTCAACTATTGATAGCTCGATTCAATATGCTGTAAGCTTCAAAACATAAAACAAAATATAGAAATTCAGCCTAAAGTTTAGAGTAATCTATGATAATCGCAAATAGAAAAATGCTAGCACAATTATGATTTTATCCAATTTTTACTTATAGAGATTAAACAAAAAAGTTATATAGTGCTAAGTTTAGTTTCAGATTTTTATCTAGAAAAAATCTCGAATACAACAGTCTAATTCAATAATTCTGACAGATTTGCTCTACTCAAAAGTTATTTTAACTCAAAATAATAAGGATTCTTCAAAAATTTTTTTATTACATTAAATACTTTCTCTAAAGAAATATACTTCTCAAAATTGAAAAATATTTCAAAAATATCGGACACAGGACCAGACCTGCATATTCGGGTTCCACAGCTAAGCCTTCAATCACTGGATCGTCAGTTGTAGTGACAAAATAAAACTCTTTCTTTTCATGCCGACGCAAGCGCTTGGATGAACGTGCACTTACGTGATCATAAGACTCGTCGTACTGATCCAGGAAACCACACCATTTCAAATCGGTCACAGTGGGAGCTGCAGTGGAAAGCTTTGTGAGAGCTGTAAGATCAATCTCCTCCAAAATCTAAAAAATTCAACAACAAAAAATATACATTTTCGAATAAGAGACATGATTCAGTCTTTGAATGAATTAGCTACTCACAATAAGCTCCAATATATCTCCATAAAAAAATTCTAAAATTTTAGCATATAAACATGATATGTTGAAAAAGAAAACTTAATAATTCAACTTCATGATATTCATAGCTTTTAAAAAATGTATAATGATGACTTCTTAAAATATTACTTTACACACAAAACAGTGTGAGAAAGTCACGAAAATAGATTCACAATCATTTTTTAACTGTCAATATGCATATAATGATCATCATGCATATACAGGTCCACCTATTCACTTTTAAATTAAAACCATTAAATTTTAGATATACAGTTTACATTCCAATACAATTATTTTTTGCATTAGCATGATTTTGAATGGTTTTAGCTGGAGGAAAATGAAATACTGTTTATATTGTGTGTTCATATAAGCTCAGTAATTGTAAGTAAAAAAGAATAGAGGATTAGGGCTAAACCTATTAATTGTATTTGAGTAATTCATTTGGAAAATCTTTAAATAATATGCACATAATAAAATGTATAATTGGTATTTCACAAAAAGATGGAATACTCAATAAATTATTCTCTTATTTAATGGATTTACACTCCATCAATCTCCCTTTGCTAGTTTATATTGATACTTATATTTCGAATTATTTGAATAACTGATAGTTTTAAGCATAATCGATGGTACCAGTTTATGGAATATCAACTGTATATACATAAATTATAATGTTCAGAATTTGAAGTTTGACTTTTCTGAAAACATGCTTACCTGCCAGTCTGCCTGAACCTTAACACTAGCTTGCCTATCATTTCGTTGGTACCTTCGATGCCATGGGCGTCGATCATTTTTCCGTAATGCATTCCATTTTTTCTTGCCTTGTGGCTGCTGCCGTGCCCTATCTTTACTCGATCGAAGCTGAATTGGTGCAGCCTTAGCTTCAACCCCTCGGCCACTTCTGACAATACCTGGGAAATTCAAAAATCACTTGTTTTAGTAATTATATTCAGCGAGTTAGAAAGGAATGAAATATTTGTTGATATATTGAAAATATTACTTGATTTTAAACCTTCATATGTTCGTAATTATAAACCAGCAACACGAAAGAAGCTAACATTCTAAAAAGTTTCCTCAAAATGTGCTAATAAAAATGAATTTATTATACACAGGTATGCAAAAAAGTAACAAAAATTTGGAAAAACTGTCATAAAAAGAGATATCCTGTAACATTTAATATAGCTGAATGGTGTACTTTTTGTATTTTACAAGCCCTTCTTAGCTGTAGCAAACAAATATCTTCGAGGAATGGATAATGATGTGAATGTAATGCATCAATTAAAATTTGCAATAACTACTAAAGTATCATAAAGCAAAAGTTTAACTTTAGAGAATATTTTACAAACTTAGATATATTCTATTTTTTACAATTTTTATTGTTTCAAAATATTTTAGCTTTAGTTTAGTTTTGTTGGCCATTTGTACAACATGACATGGATTGAGAGCGATGAGGGAGCTCCGCAAATGGTATACTACCTATCACCAATATTTGTACTAGCACATGCTACAGTGTACAAAAAAATTTTAAACATTTTTCGAACCCAAATTAAATCCTCGATAAATTATTTTCTCTATTTTTTCGACGAGTTCTGTATTTACCTTCACGTCCAACACCGCGACCTCTACCACTTTGCTGCCACCTGTTCCTCACACCACCAAATCTGCTTCTCGCCGAACTAGACTTTGTCGTGTCGACTAGAGCAAATTGTGCATCATCCTCCTTATCATATCTGTATTGAAACTGTTCATTGACGGCAACTTCTTCTCCTCTCCTGCCGCGAAACTGGCGATTCTGAAAGAAAACTGGGGCAGTAAAATCTGCTGCGCGTCCAATTCTATCGTTTTTACCAAACGGAGCATACGGAACATCGAGGAATTGTAAAGGAAGATTCTTCTCGGTAGGACCCCATCCATCCGGATTGATGAATACTTTTGGAGTCGTAAATTTCGACATTATCTATCAAATATGACAACGCGGGAGAGACGAATTAACCTAAAACGTGCACTTCACTTTATTAAGAGTTGTGTCCACCACACAAAGGTTAAATTTTGAATGATAAATTACAAAATAGTTGAAATAAACTAATGCACGACTCGAAAAAATTACTCCAACCCAATAAGAGTGTATCAAATTTTAGAAATATTTTTTCATTTAACTTGCCTTAAATCGATTTAATGCACTGAAAAACATCTTGGAAAAGTTATCTTGAAAGTTTGATATCATTATTTCAACCGATTAGAAATAAATTTTAACATCAAAAAATTGTTTTTCAACCTTATTGAATGCACAATTATGTGTCTGGAGAAACCCACTTAAGAATTCAAAGAGCGCTTTATGTTGAATAGTAAGAGCAATTAGCTGACAAATGGAATGCAGTATCATATTCCCCAGTTTATTCATTCAGACAGTCACAAAATCGGCCCAATGTGACTTAATTCGGTGGGTACTATCAGTAGCACCACAGAGATACCCAAAACTGAGAGACAGTGGATAGGTGCTCATTCACATTTTTAATTATAAAACAGAGAGTTAAGAAAACACAATGAAGCAAAGTTTCTACATCAAAAATTTTCTTACACAAAAATACTTTAACTGGTGCTACCTTGAGTAGACCTGCTAAATATACATATATATTAAGTGAAATACATATTTTGATGCTTTTTATAAGCTAATCAAACAAAGTATAGCAATTCCTTATTGATATACTATCTATCATTAACATCTCATTGGAAATCAATTAATATTTGTGCATTATTTCAATTTTGGGTTTTTTTACAGCGTAATATGTTCAAGTTACTTAGTTCACTCTGTCACTTTGCTTCAGTCTAAAAGATCACAGTAATTGGGCAACAGATAAAACTTACCCTACTGCTTAAAATTTTAAATAGCATACTATTTGAGGGTCTTATCCTGGCACTAAAAAATATTTTTTACCGCAAAATTTAATTCTAGAAAAGTGCGTAGTCTGATTCGTTTACTTCGGCAAATAAGAATCGATTCATCATAATTAATCTATTTATTTTGATGTGAGAAATTATTAAATTGTTCTTTTCTTTGGCAATCATGTTTGCTATTTTCGGCAAACGGAAATTTGGCCATCAAATCAATGACAACATCAAGTTTTCTTCTTGAGCATAAATTATGACTATTTAATGAGAAATTATGATGCAAGTCTTATTTCTATTATTAGTGACTAGTGGCCATTGTTTCGTGTCGAACTTTCGGCCCGTTGCTCTATCGAAGGCTAGAGCTGATGTAATGCGCATGGCCTATGATGTTCGATACTCGCCAAATTCATGGCCGAATGAACCAATAGAGCCGGGGTTTGGAGGTATATGGCCCGGTGATCCCTTGGCTAAGACTTTTAAGGTAAATGATTCACTTGATATTTCAGAAATTACAAGGACATAGTGCCAAACAGAATAAGTATACACATTCATGCCAAAACAATCATTCATCTAATCTCTAATTGAATTTCGAGTCTCTCAAAGAGTGCAAGCATATTTTGAATGCATCCCACATTGCTTTATTGCAGAAGTCATTGCTTTTGACACAGTGGTACGAAATGATCAGCCATAACAAAATATTCAATTGGCAAAACCATAATATTCCTGTTTGCGTTTATCTGATATTTTTATATTCCCAAGTTTAAAAATGCAATAAATTTTGTAAACTTTCGGCAAAGCAAAATATTTGGACAGTTTATTTCTTTGAAAAAATAGTGCAATAATTTATTTTTAGCATAATAATTATTTTATTATTTTTCTATAAAAAACGCCAAGTTTAAAACTCTTCAGTTGAAATATTATGACTGCTCTCTATTTCTCTGAATACAAACAGCCATTACCTACGCGCATGCAATTCAAACAAATATCAATTGCATTTGTAATTTCTAATTATTAATTTCAGTGATATTTTTGAAATTACGATTTCAAAACTAAAATCGGCTTGATTTGACTTAGTTAAGCTATTTATTTTAGTATGCTGAGCGTTGTGAATTATCCTTAGAAAAATTGACCTGTATTTACAACCCATAGGCTTCATGGACTGGCTACATCATCTTAAACTGAATGAAAGTAGTTTAACTTTATGTTAACCCATATTTTTTAGATTTTATATAAAAGCATAGTATGGTTCTGAAATTTGATATCAGAAATTGTTGCTAACTGAATGTATTTTCCATTTGCCTTAAAAGATTGTTTTTGCTACATTCAATGCATAGTAACCTCTAGATATGAAGAATTTTTCTTTTTGCGAATTTTCACTAATATTAATAAATTAATGAACAATTTATATTACATGTGTCAAACTCAGCTTCAGATTTCGGATGTAACAAATTCCGTATAAAATGAGTTAGTTCTGTGGTTCCGACAGACTGGTTATATCCAAAGTTTTCTGCAGCATGATTTTGAAATTTAAAGCTGTAAAGTTTGTTGCTGCTTGCACATTTTGTCCATTTACCCCAAAACTTTGTTTATTGAATGTATAACCATAACGAATTTTAGCATTTCTTCATTTGCTTAGGTCACAGTTGTTAACAAACAGGGGGAACAAGTAGCTCAAATGAACGTCCCCGATGACCGATATATATATTTTGCCTTTGAAGACGCAGGCATAGAACTTCCTCTAGCTAATGGTAAACGTATGTGTCGAAATGGCTGCTGTACTACTTGCGCCATGCTTGTTTCTGAGGGTAAGGCCAAGATGGAGGGGGGGTTGGGCCTACTAAAAGACCTGAAAAATGAGGGGTGGGTACTGACCTGCTGCTCCTTCCCGAGGGCCGATATGACTCTCCAGCTTCAGGACGAAGACGAGGTTTATGTGAAGCAGTGGGGGGAATCGTTTGAAGGGGGAGGGGTAGAATGGGGGGGTTTCATACCAGAAGAAGATTAGAAAAATAAATTCAATTATAAAAGATTGATAAAATTGTAGTCTTTTTACTATCAAAATGGAGACATTGATGGTACACTGGTGTATCATCTTGCATAAGTCCTCTGCTCGAACTGAAAATTCATATCTTAAGATTTTGGAACCGTTTGATAATCGCTGTATTATTCGCTTAGGATGAAAATCAGTACATTACTATGTAAGCTAAAATCCAATTGACCGAAGTTTATTTTCATTAAAGTTGAATTATTGAAGGTTCGGTTAGAGATCAATGTCAAAATTTGCTCTCTAAAATAGCTAAAACATTTTCCCATATTTTTTGTGTACATCGGTGTACCACAGATATCTTCATAGATTGAACATTACCAATTTATCATACTTGACTTATTTTTTACTTTCTTTACAATAGCATTTACTTTGTGGAATCAGGAATTTCCTAAATCTAAATTAAAGCTTAAAGTGCTCATTGCTAAGTTCGAAGAGTAAGATAATTTTTGCCGCCAAAAATTAGTGCAAAACATTGCTTTGCAAACACTTATGTGCAAAATAGTTACGACTGTTTTATGACTATTTGTGATAATAGTTATAATATATTACTCTGTATGCATATGGAGATGGACAAACAATGACGTTTTCTACCAAAAACTGTATTGTAGATGAACTAAAATCTATGTTCAAGTCTAATATTTCACCAGTGAATAAAAGTCTTATTGCTGAAATCAATTAAATGCACGTGTTGGTACATAAAAATGCTTTTTCTCTGCTAAATTCAAGCTCCTCGTTACTGCTGCGAGTGAATGATAAAATATTGAATTAAAGAAACTGTCAGTATGACAATATTCCTCGAGTTACACTCGGCACACAATTTTTCTTTTTCATGTAGTTCCTTTAGCTGATGGGGGAAAAAAGGATGAAAATAGATTATAAGATATATAATATTTAAGTAACTGCAATGACTTCATAAGCGATTCAATGGAATATGTAAGTAACTTCCTGTCAATTATGAAAATATCTTCGAGAGCAATAATTTGCACGTCATCCAGGTATTCCATGTACGCCATCCGAAATTGATTGGGTTTATGATATTCTATCACAATAATGTAAAAGTTCCAATTTTTCCATATGTCTGCAGTAAGGAATTTCTACTGAATTACTTTGTTTGTGCCAATGTTAGACAATGAAATTGATTGAAAAAATCCAGCTTTTGTTTGTAAAACTTAGAACGGAGTCAAAAAAACTTCTCTTGCAAGAGGTAGAGAAACTACTAAAATATTTTTTAAATATAGTACGGTTTTAAGCTGACTATTAATGAATAACAAAGAAATACATTAATTCCTCTGAAAATTCAGTATTCTTAAAGCTACAAAAAATAGCTAATTGCACAAAAACATACAAAATAAAATTTTGTTATAAAAAATTGCAGGTTTTGTTCCATTTGTCATGTTCTATTTTTACTTCACTTTGATTGATTGATATTGTATTGCTAGCTTGCAAAGTTGCACTTCATTTATGCAGTAAAAGAATGGCATAAGAAGTTGTTTCACGTATGGCTGAACTATTTGAGGGAAATAAGCAAGCATTCATGGATGCATTTTTGATGGCCGCAACATGCCATCATGAGCAATTTTTTCACCTGTTTTCTGCTTGAGATAATTTCTGCTCATAAAAATGTAGTTAAGAAAAAAGACCAAGTTACAATGGGATTCAAAGAGTGTCATCCTATTATCATTTGAAGTTTGCAAACATACTTGATTTGATTTATTGAACACATATTACCATTCCTTAAACAGTGTTGACATTTAACATCAAAATCATACTGTAGACAAGCTGAATGAATGCACCCTTTAATTGTTAATGCCAAGGTACTAAGATTTCAATTTTATACTTTTTCTTTGGGACTGGCAATTTTGATTTGGACAGCAACTCATGCAGAGAGTCATTGTTAAGGTATAATATAAGCAAACTTGATTTGGCAATATAGTACTGATGCCATACATTTTATATCATTTGAATTTGTTTTCTTGGAAATTTTACAGCGTAGTATGCTTTCATTAGTATTCCTGTCTTACCTTTTCTAATTCTTATACCATTTTTTGTACGCAAACATACTTCCATTCGAGTGTTTTTCAATAAAAAATTTCAATATCTGACGAGCATACAGTTCCCGGCAATGAACCGATGATTGAATGTGTAACACAAACTGAATTAGAGAATGATCTTAAATCTCCTTTTTTATCTTTCTCCTTTATCATGCCTTGCATTTTCTGTTCACTGTGTGGTTGTGAGACTGACTGAAAAATTTAATATAGAACACGAAAGCAGGATTAACTTGTACATCTCCGACTTACATAAAAAATTAAGTCTTTTATTTCAACAAAATAAAAATATTTTGGGGCAGTCTCTCGAGTGCTCTTTTTTGTAGAAATTGCTAGTGTAAAAGTTAGCTCGATAAAGAGATGAGTGCATCACAAATAATTTCATTCACAATTTTTTGCCACAAATAGGAAGACTGTTATCCCATCAGTTATAAAAGTCGACTCTTAAAGTGTTAAGATTTAAATTGTCGAATACTTTCAAAAACATCAGTACCATTTTCTTTCAAATTTTTATAGTGTAATACCGCATATGACTGTAGCTTCTTAGGTTACAAATGATTGCATTTGAAAAAGTTTTCTTCCATCCCAATTTAGCATCGCTCATTCCAAATTTCTGACAACTCCAAATTGTCGATACACTTATAATGAATTGCTTGAACACAGTTTTATAATATAGCTTGGTACGCTGATCACAACATAAAGACGATTTAAGACACATTAACAATCCAAGATTCATTCAGTGATGTCATCATACTTAAGCCAATAAAAAAGAGTTATTATATTTTTGCATAATCAAAAATAAATGAATAATAATCCAAATTCATTAAGTATTCTTTTCGCCCAAATAAAATGACATCACCGAACAAATGCCGGCTCGCGAACGAATCGTAACGATTCAACTCAAGTTGCTTACATAATATGCGGTTTTAGCTAACCTTGTACTACCCAAATTATACCAACAGACAAAATATTCATTAAATTAAACCAAACAAATAGGAATTACCGATATCTAACAAAGGTTGACTTTCTTGAAGTAAAAGAATAATTAGTGAATGCTTTAAAAACTGACTAAATTAGGCAGAAATATTTGTGATCAGATGTTTTATTTGCTCCTGCTCTACATGTAACAACGCAAATCAAATCAAATAATTTTTTTCTTCATTCTAGTTCAGAATCTTAAAACCAAATTGAAATAAAATATCTTGAAAGTTTTAAACAATCTACATTCGAATAGCTAATATCACAACTCACATTCTAGCAGAATTGGAACAAAACTTGGAAAGCAAATTGAAATTCTAATTTTGCATATCATCATCTCTCAAGGGTTCTACTTGTAAAAAGTTATGAAACTCTGGTTCAATCAATGTTTTCAGTTGGTCCGGCGTACAGTTCTGAAGTCCCATACGTTTTAAAATGCTACTTTCGCTATCTACCCTGCAAATTAGATACATTAATATATTCTTTCAGATATTCATGAAAAACAAATAATTTCCACTGGATAGCCAACAAATGAAATAATTAGCAAGTAGAATTACCTTCTTATATATTTTTCGTTTACATTTTTTTGGGAATGTACGACAATGATGAATTATGCACTCATTTTTGTTTGAAGAGTAAAATTTTCCTATTCATAAAAAAATTAATTATTTAAATATAGTGAAATTATTAATTTGTAAATAATTTTTAGCAAAATTGATTTTCCCCTAAGCATGAATACAGTCAGATATTTTATTGTGGAATGTGTCGTGGGGCCCACCCTCTTCCTCTGAATACGAAAGCATATTGTAGCATTCGAAAAAAGTTCAGCAATTTGGAAATGGTGAAAAGATAGCCAATAAATTTTTATAGAACAATATTTCCAATATGATAACATGTTGCATAGTCAGTGTTATGATATTCGAAATATTAAAAAAAATTACCAGTAAGAATATTCAAGGCGTTTTATAATGTTTTGAAATGTCTGGATTGTGAAATAGTTACAATTGGTCTTATCATTATGTTTGAACTAATAATTGATTCTGTTGATGCGAATATGTAATAACATGGTTTTTTAACCAAAAATAAAAGCACATACAATTCTAAGCAAATAAAACAACTTGTTGCTATATTCGGGAGAGTTAGCAGCATTCAAGGGGGGGAGGTAAATTTGGACTCCTTTTATACTAGTTGAAACATTAATTACATTCATATGAATGTTGTATACATTTACTAGTATAAAAATCCAACTATGAATTCAAGCAACAATAAATCATTAAAAAAACTATAATACCCATATTCATGTAGTATCGTTAATATGACACTTCAAATTCCATAAAATAATCACAATTTCTTTAATGTATGGTGAAATATCAAAGCAAGTGAAGTTGAGTTAAAACGAGTAAGCTTCCTCTAGAACAAACAGCAGCCACGTAAAGTCGAGTGAATTTCACTTTGTACCTATAAATGTGTTACATAGATTTGTAACGTTATTATGAGTTTCAGCTTTAAAAAAATGAACTGAAAAGAAACCAATGCGCCTGGTTTCTCTTCAAATACACAAGTTTTATTTAAAAATTGTGTTCAAATTACACAAGAAATTTTTCTTTATTTTTGAAGCAGCTCGATAAGACACACTCAAATATAGTGCAAAGCTGACTTAATTCATGACACCGAGACCGAGCTATTTATCAAAAGGCAAGCTTAAGTCACCTTAATTGAGTCAGAACTGAATGGACAATCTATAATTTACCAAAATTACATTAATTATTCACTTAATTCATTGTATCAGAATATCCTGACAATACCCATTAGACTAGGTATTAAAATTGTGATTACTTTTCACATTGGATGAAATAAAAGTATTCGACAAAGTATTGATAATACATTTTTCATATTGGAGAAAAAAGTCAAAAAAATATTTCTCTCCTTTGTTATTCTTTTTGTATTAGAGTTCTTACTATTGATTTGTTAAATTATATGCCTTGCATTACATATATATTGGGGTTATATACAGTGAAAATATCATTACCTGAAGTTATTGCTAAAGGAAAATGAAACTTGTTTATGACCATCACGAATTTCACATTTTACTACTGTGTCCTTAGGTGCTGTTAACATAACGAATGGCAGACGTACAATTGGTGATTCATCTAATCCTTTACCACCTTGAAGTTTTGATTCCATCACAGCCCTAATAAAGTAAGCGATAAAAGGTTCTAGTGCGGTAATTCAAATGGATTTCAGCCATCCATATAATAATCTGAAATTTGACTCTTTGACGAAAACTCATCGAAGTATGTTCTTGTCTTGCAGAACCCTTTGAAATCTTTTATCAGAGTTACATATTTATCATAGTGAAAGTTGTTCTTTCCTTTACCATCCTTATCAACTCAAGAATCAAACAAATAACATTTTTTCGCATAATTTCATTTTGTTAATGCATAAATAGGACAAATTAGAAATAGTTCAAACATAAATATAAATAATTCACAGTATTGCATCACATTTCTTCAAAACAAGATTCAACAACTGGCAAACTAAAGTATTCTTACTTTACACTTCGCGTTGACACTAGGTGCAGAACATTTTCTGCCAGTTCTTCGTGCTTCCGCTTTAATTCGAGTCTTTTTCCCTCCTGTACATATGAATTTGAATTTTGAATATAAAATTTTATCTAGCAGTCAATCAAACAAATAGTGCAAAAATGTTTTTGAAATCTAGAAATGCAGAAGACAAAATAGATTGTGATAATGCTTTGGCGGTCTATAAGATACAGATCAAATCAAAATTTTCATACAAGTGGACAGAGATAGGAAATTATTTCATAACGACAGCATTCATATTTTAACAGAAATATGTCAGAGAGAGCTTAAGTATATTTTCCGTATTATCAAGTAGCAATATGCAATAAAATATAAATATAACAAATTTAATTGAAACAAATTTTCACATATCATGAATAAATGAAAAAGTTACAGCAAGTAAAGTCCATAGTCCAGCTTAGATTTTTAAATGTGTTGCATTTTAGATATTGCAAATTAATTTGGTGATTCCAAAGCTTACTGAGTTAAGTAAACACGAGGAAGAGGAAAACAGAATAATATTTAGCTCGAACCCTAATCCAAACCTCGCAACCTTAAACACGAATTTTTTATATATGCAATAAACTTTGAATATAACAACTATGCCGGAACCACCGAATTCGCAATTTCGGAGATTAATTACATTCAAATATCTGATGCTGAACTTGGCATGGCATTACATTTTCGATTATTTGCTTTAAGTGAAAATTCGTGAAAAGCAAATGTGCTATCTTACATGTAAACATGAATACATGCATACGTATATGTGGAAAATTGGTTTGAAGTAGCTGAACTGTACGCTGAGCTGTCAATCTATATCTATTTCAAATCTGATAATTCAAAATTTTATGCACGGGTTTGTAATCTTGGGGGCAAACCTTCTTCTATTATTTTCTTTGTTTTATATTGGTACCAAGTTACACATATAATACAATTAAGACGACATATTAATGAACTACCAAAACAAAAGTGCCTAACGTGTATCCAATGTTTGTGAGGATTTAGGTTAGCTGCATATTAGCCTGATCCTTATTGCTTTTTTATCAAATAAAATTGAGGATTCACCAATATATTTGGTAGAATACAATAAATATCTCACCGCTAAAATGCTAAGTATACAATTTTTTAGAATAACGAGAAAATTATTTTGTAATTAGCAAATTCCTACCACTTCCGATTCCAGTCGTTTAGCAGTATGAGAAGTATCGCTAGGAATTCCAACCCAGCGAATACTTTTCCTATCTTTCGAAATTATGTTCAAGGCCAGTAGGACATTAAGCGCATCATATACCCTTCTTCTTATATTCTTTTCGTCGTCATGTCCATTGCTCGAATCAACACCCTGTGCATCAGTAGTACTCATGTTTATAATTCTCATACAAATCAGAATAGGCTTTTACCTTACAGTAAGACCATAGCTAAATTAGCATTAGGGGCAACAAAATAAGACTAAAGTAAATTCTGCACTATAAAATCCCACTTTTCACAAAGTTACGATAAATGGATTACGAAAATGGATTATTCAAGCACTGCTTTTAGGGAATTTTCCAATTTTTTGCAGCCAATAAGATTGGGTGAAAGAGTAGAATAGCAGACGAAAATACTTTCAAAATTTATTTTGACATTCTTTGAATTATCCAAGAATTATTCTGAAATTTGACCTTTCAATGAAAATCAACTCATTATGAGCCGAAGAGGGATCAAAGTATATATTTGCCTGTTCAAATCCTGTTTCATTAATAACGTTTATATTGTTCTTAAATTCCATCCTAGTGTAATAGTTTACCCTTTTGTCCAATATTCTTTTTTATCAATCCCCATCAAAAACCTTTCATTAAAATAATTTTGAAATCATTGCGTATGAATCTTTTCAGTAGTAATGTAGTTGAAGAATTAAAAAAAAATATTACCTTTGTTGCATTGAACTCTTGAACAAGATGATTGGCCACTTCAAGGTATGTTGTAACTCCACGAAGTTTCACTTGATCTGAAACCTTGCTGCTAAAATGCCTTAAGCCTTTTCCACCACAAACTCGCTGAGGATGACGGGGCGGCAATTTTGACTGTTTCTCTTTACAATGAGACCCGTTTACACTAGAATTACCTAGAAATAAATGAAAAATATCTGATGGCTGAGAAACAGCATGTGAATGTATGGAGTCAATTTTATTTATTCTAGCATGATATTTCATTTTATTTGATTTAATTATTGATCTATTATTCAACACAATACAAAATTTTGATATAAATAAATTGCGATCTGCAAAAAATTAACAGCGCATACGACGAAATTGCAAATAGAATTCTAGAAATTGTACTTATGGTGGTCTAATACGAGTATGAACACAATTTTTGATACTGCAAAGCGTTGCATTTATGCGTGAATGAGGGAATTTTTGGAATTCTACATTATGTTAATTATTCATACCAATAGGATATTCATCTTCATTCTCATCATCTTCAACATCGCATAAATTTATAGAGTTATAAACAGAAGACTTTTCCGAAGTTGTTTTGATAGATGCTACTGATGACTGCGAGGAAGGATCTTGGTCATCAACATCGTAAAGATCGATAAGTCTTCTCTGAAAAGGGAGAGAGATACGACGGGGAACGGAGTCTAAAGAGGATTCGTTATCATTGCAATCCATAGAGATTCTTAGAGATGATACTTTATTTGCGGTAGAAGATTGTTTCAGGAAGTTTTTATCAGCGACGTTTGAATTATGGTCTAACTTTCTTGGTGACGACTCCACTGAAGATTCACTCAGTCGCATACTTGACGGCTTTCTCAGTACATGATTTTGAATTTGATAATTTCTACTAGACAGGATTCTTGCTCATGGTGAAGAAATAATACAGTTTCGCGGTAAAACCTGCAAAATTATTTGAATGAGATGATTAGAATAATTCCTAATTACGTTAATATCATGAAAAGACAAAGTTCTGTCCTATTTCAGAATTATTCAAAAATTTATCTACAAATGCAATAATAATTCATTGTTTGTTTATTATTGCCAAAAATTTAGGAAAGTTTTGTAGTATTGTAACAGGATGACATCCCTTAACAGATGCTGCTACATAAGATATCTTCAAATGAGATGCTGAGAATTTTATGCATCTAAAATGCTAATAAGGGCATATATGCTGAAAAATGAATCTAAGAGCATTATTTTAATATGCATGCCATTTGATTGACGAAATGTTTGTAATTTGTCCTGTCATCTAAAAATCTTTGACTTGAAATAAGGTTGAAATAAATTACGAGGTGTAAGATGAATCGACTGACCCCGAATCTCTAACTTTTCCAAAAATAATGTAAATGTACACGTAAAGTGGATTGGAGTCTAGGTGTTAGTATAGAAGATTCAGTAAGTGTAGAGTGAATCAAAAGAAAAGGAGTGTACAATGCCAATCGAGCAGGAAAGGCCTCTGATTCAAACAGGTTTTCCAATGTCCTGAGGTTCCTATTACCAGCTTGTGGGAATTGATCAACATTTTAAAGTCTATTTAAAGCCACTTGATCTTTGATCAGTAGGGCTTAAACTTGGTATAGATACCCTGGGAATATGGAAGGATTATTAGAATATCTGCTGGTACAGCCACTTTTCCTGTTACAGATAGTGTTCCATTATTTAGTCATAATTTAATTTCTACAACTAATTATTTTTGACCAGTCCTGTGTTACCCAAAACATAACCTATTGAAATAGCATTTATGTCAGGAACTCATTATCAAAACATGCCAACAAAAACAAGGTTAAACTAACAAGATGAAGTTGGAGCAAAAATAAGGACAAAAATCTGAATCACCAAGACAAATTACAGCAGAAAATATGAAAAAATTGATAGGAAATATGTACTATAAAATGTTGCTTCTGCCACTTAAGCACAAACAACGTAATACAAAATAAACTGCACAAATCATGTGTGCATTTGGACTACTACCATTACAGCTATCAATGTTGTATTAGTTATGAATATTTACTATAAAACATACAAGGCATTTGTCCCAGTACTGAAAAAGTTTAGAGCCATTGCTTGATTCAAACATGTGCAACTTCATCTGCTTAATTCTTAACAATTTGTCATTTCATTACAAATTCATTTTGTAATGGAGGTTTAGATTCCATTATGATGCACAAGCACCAACAAAAATCTGCAGCAATTTCTTTTAAGTTAGATATGCACTTGCATCTGCAAGGCCAATTCTTTTAAATATACTTTGGTCATCTGACCAATTTCCATTCACTTTTCATCTTTATACATTTCTGTGGATTCACTGCTTTATGGTGATGTGCTCTCTGGTAAATTAATACTAAATCCTTGTTTCTATTCATTAATGGAATTATTTACTTTCTAGTCTTATCATTCATTTTTAATCCTTCTTACTTTTGCTTTGCCATGATCCCAGTGTCACAGCACCTCTTATTTCAATTTAGTGAAGGATGAGTTTGGTACAAAAAGATGTACAAGCTTGAAATGTGGATGGCAACTGTAAAGGCATGCAAATATATCAAGTTAGAAGAGTTGAAGGTTGTTATAACTTGTCTTGACAAGTTATTTAAGCAAACTAAAGCACAAAAACTTGAAAAAGGACAAATATAAGACACATGGATATGTATAATACTTGATTTTCTAAGCTGTAGTCTACAAGCTACAACTTGCATGATTGAAAGTGAATTCCAATCACATCTCAAATCTACAATATTTCTAGTGAAAGTTAACTTATTCAGTTTTAGCCGTAGCAGTTTTAACAAGGGTAAATAAAGTCATCACACAATAAGTAATTCATTCTGGGTTGCATAAACTTAATGATGGTGTTAGGATAAAAGAGGGAGGGTATAATAATATGATATAGTACTTATACCTATATTAGATGATGTAGCTTTGTTAAAGGGGTAAAGTCCAATGTACTGCAGAGGGCAGACAAACAGCAAAGCAAAAATAAGATTTAGTGCAATGTAAAAGTTTTATTAAACTTTGAAGAGTGAACAAAATCACAGGACTGAACAAATAGACATGTCCCTGCTAGCTCCTGCAGTATGCCCTTTTGAAATGCCCTTAAAACTGGCTCTCTGGTGAATCTTGCTGTATTTTGCTGCATCTAACTGAATCTTTTTATTTCACAAGTAAGTGCAATAATTTTAATAGGTAGGTTTATGAATATACAAAATTATTTAAGCAATCCTTCAAAACTATCTTTGGGGAAAAACAGTGGAGCAAAGTAGAGTAATTATTTATAAAGCTGAATCAAGCAGAAATATAGTCTTGATGATGTTTCTGGAATAATATTCAACAAATTGAAACGGAGTTTGAAGTAGAACAGAATATGTTAAAGAAGAGTTTTGAGAGAATATGATGAAAATAGGTTGAATCTTTCTTCAGTTGAACTGGTTACATAACTGTAGAAAATGATCAAAGAGATTTCTAGTGAACCACAAGAAAGATGATACACAATGAATTATTGTGTGGAACAAAGGAATTCATATAGGATTATGACAATGGTGTTGACATAAAGGGTTTGGTAATTAAGGCACAATTTGGATATAAGGCGCAATGAGGTAAGAGAGGCAAAATGGTGAGAAAAGGTATATGCAAAATAAAGGCAAACATAGTTGAGCAGTTATGCTGTAGCAGTTTAAAGAGATAGCAGGACCAGCAAGTATCCTGACAAACAGTATGAAGAGATTATCAATCAAAACCATTGAAGAAATTTTATTTATTATACTTGTTAGGACTTAAGCAAATGTAGTCGCACGGGTCGGAATTAAGTAACAGTTCCCAATTCTCCTAGTACCGGGACAAATTTATTGTTGTATAATTTACTTTCATAATAAACATTCAAAATTAGCACTACATTGTTAGTAGTAGTACTAGTAGTCTGGATGTTGCATAATTCGACTTAATGCATGCAGTTTATTTTGTATCATGTTGTTTCCGCCACTGAAGCAGAAACAACATATAATATTACGTTTTCCCTGTTAACTCTTCTTGTTTTGTGCTTAAATTCTTTGGGAAGATTGAGAATTTTGTCCTTGTTTTGTGCATATTAATGACTGGTGAGTTCTGGCCTTACTCTGTCAACACGTTTGGTTTTTCTGCTCCTGACAATACTTTTACATTCTTAAATAGTGATACTAGGATGTCACTATGAACAATATTATCTAGTTTATTACCAGATAGTACTTTGAACAAGTTATATACTACTTAAGATGTTGGTTACCTATGAAATTCATTACCTTTTCTGGCAAATTGCAATGTCTAGTAACTTGTTTTGACAACATTCTTAAACCAAAAATTAAACTTTTGTCTTTGCAGTTTGTATTGACCACATCTGTTAAAAGAATTTAAGATGTCATTTTCACTTGACATTGATTAGCCATGGGTTGATTAAGACCAGAATTTAACAATACAAGTAAAGCCCAGTATTAGTTGCCACTAATGATAGTCAATAAGAAGCATAGCAACAAATACACTTCTTCACATCTTTTACCAGACTGGCTATGGCTGGTTTTGTAGTAAAGCAAAGAAATGGGGACTGGACTTAATTTTGAACCATTTAATTTCTTGAAATATTTTTCTTGTTCAGTTCTTTATAATTAGCCAGTTGGATTAGATATTTTTTCTCCATGGAAGTCTTCTACATTGTCATATGTAGAATACCTTCAATCTCATATCATTTACAGATATTACAAAAAAGTCTTAGTAGCAGCATATCTTCTAAAACATTCCAAGTGACTCCATATGCACCATTTCAGATCTTAGCTAAAATGAAGATATTTTTTTGGAGATAATAATAGAAACGTCAGTGGGTGAATTTCTTTTCAGTTAATTTTAAATGCTGAAATAAATATCAATAACAAAACTATAAAACTCTGTTAAAGAATCTTGGCAATTCGACTTGTAAGAACTATATACGTCGACAGGAGTACAGGACAAAACAAAAGATGTATATCAGTTTATTACTATGCTGTACCACAAAGAGAATTAGTGAAGTATAACCTGCATGATCAGAAGCACCTTCCAATCGCAAAACAAAAATATATATTGTACGTATTCAACTTAAGTTGATTAATGTAACAAATACAACTCCAATATAATATTAAGATTCAGCGATCCTAACTAGAACTCATTGGCAATGTTATCACTCTAAAATGTAATTTAGAAAAATTTTGGTATATAATGTTTGGTTCCGTTTTTTCTCTGAATAGCATCATTGAACAACATTTTGGAAAATTTTTGGCCAAGGCCGAAACCCCTCGAACTGAGATGGACAGCATACAAAATCTATTTGCCGAATTATTTGATGAAGCCGTTTTTTGTTATTTTGTCGTAACGCTAAGGAAATTTGAGCCGAGTTGAAAGCTTTTCCTACATTGTCAGTTTTTGGTGGTGTCGCTCTTTTCGCTATAGAAATCATTCACATTTACAAGTACAGAAGTTATTGCATTATACAAGTCTGTCATATCTTTCCAATCAAAGATGCAAGGTGGGATCTTGATGTGCCAGAAATTTTATTCTGTTGGCTTAGATATTCATTCGAGTGCATGAAAATCTTCACATTTCCGCGCAGTTTCATCCCATGGCGGCGAGTCTATTATCCATATTTCTATCAAGTTGCAATTTTTTGAAGTGAATTATATATTGATCTTTGATTCTATTGTTGCTTATTCCTAAAATTGGCACCAGTCTCAGGTCATGTCCTTTCTCCGGCAATGTATCACAGCGTTTAGAATACCACAAATTCCATTTTAAAAGTGCATTTAAATTATGTATATTTATGTTAAATGTTAATCGGTAGTGTTTTGGAATTAAAGTATAGTGATAGTGACCTGGGTTCATATTTCCTCTTTTTGAAATAAATCTTTTAGCGTGATTTTCATTGCTATATTTATTTTTTTCCAGGAGGTAAATATGTTCCACCCCACATGCGAGGATCAGAGGGAGCTCCCGCTCAGGGAGAAGATCACTCAGGCGCCCCATATCAAGCAGCACCGGGGTATCAACCTCAATACGGCCAACAGCCTGTGAGCTATCAGCAGGCATATCCTTCACCCGGAGGTGATACATATACTCAAGGGGGATATAACGTTGCTAGTGCAGCATATGGAGGATATCAAACTGGAGCTGTTGGTTACCATGGTGGTGGCTATGGTGGATACGAGCAAAGGTAAGACAAATCAAATATCGTCACCGACCAAATCAACTATTAAACGTGCGCAGAACTTTATTTTAAAAACTACTGTGAGAATTTAAAATTTCTTGTTTACAAGCATAGTTGTGGCATAGCAATTATCCTCATATATTTCTACAGGCCAAAAAGTATAAAAATTAATGCCATGTGTTTGAACATTTAAGAGTATAGCTCCTCGAAAATCATAGTGGATTATATTGCAGTATAAAAGAACACTGGACATTAAAGTAATGTTTTCATCAGCAATTTCAAAAATTAGAGTACATGTGCACATTTTCTACGGAAGTGTAAGTTATCGGCAATTAAATATAGACGCAATACAACTGTTATTTTTGTCCTGCATATTACTATTTTGTGCCAATTGAAGTAATCCAAGTATATAAAGCATAATACTCCATATTTTGATAGGCTTCAGAAATAAAAATTGTAAGGTGCTTCATGTAGATTCGTATATGTAGCAGCATCAAATTTTTATCTCGCAATTGGTGTTTCATATATTCAATCAGACTGCTCTGAGTAATTATTACACTTTTTAAACACAATTTTAATATCCTAATGCTTTCTTTCTTGTCTAACAAATTTGAGTCCTCTCTCCGTAATAAAAAGACCCCACGGAATGCATTAGTTTTTGTGGTTCGATTGTCCCATACTACTATAAAGTTCTGGATAATTCACCCTAAAATCCAACTGATGCACTGAATGTCTTTTAGAACTATGGGCTATGGCGGTAGTTACAGCAGTGCAAATTATTCGAGGGATGGGTCGAATTTGAGACCGACAAATCCTCGATGGTCGGAGCAAGGTAACCGGGGTGGAGGGGCATATGGCGGGGGTTTCAGTGGGGGTGGATACAGTGCAGGGGCAGGATATAGGTATTTATTTGTATTAAGAAAATATTGCAAGTTTTAAAATATATTAGCTATGTGCCGATGTGTCTAGCACACATAATAAACAAGAATGAATCACAAATTTGATTTTATTAAATGAATGAAGAAATGTGTGCTTGTATACATTATAATTCCTAGTTATAAAATGTTTTTTTAGTGCCATCCACATTAATTAATAATGTTATAAATCCTGTGGTTTTTGCCTATCAACAGAACATTTTTATTATCAGGTTGAAAACTATGTTTAATCATGATATCAAACTTGTTCAAATCGGCTTAGAACGACTGATAACTCTTGGACCTCAATTTTTTTCCTTTTCTTTACATAGGGACCATGTTAAAGATTCTCTTTATTATTAAATATAACTATATTTAATATTTTGGTGTATGTAGGGGGGGAGCAGGAGGAGGAGGGGGCACGGGAGGTGGAGGTGGCGGGGGGTACATCCGTGTTCAAGTGAACTCAAAAGGATTCCATGGAAGCGAAAAACCAGATGCAAGACTCGAACGTGAGCTTTTCAATAAGGAATCACACCAGCAAACTGGAATTAATTTTAGCAAGGTAATATTTTGCTTAGCTTTCTCATATGGTGTTTCCGGTATTGGACTACTTTACATCTTGTTGATTTAAAAAAAATGACTGCTTCCAATTCGATTTTTTTGATTATTTTAACAATTGATTCTTCCTATATTTTAAACTTTTTAGTATGATGATATACCAGTCGAGACTTCGGGAGAAAATGTACCTGAACCCATTGAAAATTTCCCCCCTGATGTTTTGGGTCCTGAGCTCATGCGCTCCACTGAATTATGCGGATATACTAAGCCTACTCCAGTTCAAAAGTACTCGATACCTATAGGTATGAAAACATATATTTATCTTCTAGGTCTTTATCAGGATGAACATAGCTTAAAAAAATATCTTGCGGTACTTATTAACCTACTAAAAACTGCCCAGAAATTCTGTGAAGATATGGTTCATTTGTCAAAAAGTCCTGTCTTATAATAGTCTTATATGCCTTAAATGGAGCAAATTAGTGAGAGGTCAATATTTACTGAGTTTTTTTATTGTTAGTATGTATCGGTAGCATCAGACATTTCCTATTCTTTATATACTACATATAAATTACTGATAGTATAACCGGTTAATTTACATATTAAAAAGTTATTTATTTTATACCTAAAATACTGTAAGTCTTTGGCAGTATTCAACGTCATTAACACAAAAGAGATTGATTGAATTTATAAAAAAAATTTTCATAGAAAAAAATTCCTGTAGAATCTTAATGTAGAATGGATGCTTTCATAGGTATAAGTGGCAGAGACTTAATGGCTTGTGCACAAACTGGGTCCGGTAAAACTGCTGGGTTTTTGTTTCCTACTCTCATTTCATTGCTTCGTACTGGAGGACCTCAGGTAACTATTTTCTATAGGAAAAATGTCTATATTCAGAATCTGGGGTTATGCGAATTTTCTTAAGATATTATCTTTTAACGAGTCATGTTTTGCATGCGTGAATGTACGCATGTATGTTTATGGGGATTATTTTTGATAATTTTCGTCTCATATAAAGTTATTTTGTGATTAAACTAACAATATTATTGTTTACATTTACATATGTGGATGTTCATATGCATTACTGTGTATATACATGCATGCACATATGTATATTTGATTTTTTGTGTGCAGTATCCAGCTGCTGTGGGTCAAAGTCAGCGATCTACATTTCCAGTAGCTCTTGTACTGGCTCCTACTCGTGAACTGGCTTCTCAAATTTATAGCGAAGCTCGTCGTTTTTGTTACTGTACTGGAGTTGCTCCAGTTGTCATTTACGGTACATTGTTTGCATGTACAAACATTCTGTTGTTGCTTGATAATACTATACTATTATATTTAGGGAAAGTTAACAAAAAATTACCTTTTATATCATAAAGATATGCTACTGATTTCATCCAAATATAGTACCACCAGATAATTATTCAAGTGGATTTTATAATTTTTCGTTTTCATGCACTGATTCTGGAGTAAATTTATATGATTTTTTGCATCACATTCTAAATGTTTTTGTCATTTCATTTTAAGCGAATATGCCTCGTGCAACCAATATTGTAACGGAAATAATTCTACAGGCTTCTACATCGCTAGAAGTAGGAATTCTCTGAATAAATTAGCATTAAGATGTTAAAGAACAATGAGGCAAAATCGTTTCTTACCTTATAGTTTCAGTGCCAGTTCACAATAAAGAAATATATGTAATTTTGTGTATTATTATATTTCATAGGAGGTGCAGATGCTCGTAATCAGCTGCGAGAATTAGACCGAGGGTGTGATTTACTCGTAGCTACTCCTGGAAGATTGGTTGATTTTCTAGAGGTATAACAATACAACATATATGCTATCCCCATTAAAATGTTCAAAGTTATGAAATTATCCATTTTTTAACCATAAATTTGCATAATTTTTGGGTGTGATTATACACACCTCAAGTACATATATTATTGAGAGGCTTATATGGTTTATAAAAGATAATGTTTTGTTCAGTCTCTCTATTTTTTGTATTAGATGCACTCTTATCTGCAATTAATGTTAGTGAAGTTTTACACAAATAATTTTATTGGTTGTGTGTACAATTAAAGGGTAATAATCAGATTTATTCGATATTAAATAGCAAAATCCACTTCAAATTTCACTAATACTATTATATTATTGCAAAGGTTGTAGCGGTATCAGTAATAAATGGGGCTTTACTCTATAATGTCTTACGAGTCGGTGTGAAAATTTTTAATCGAAGCTGCAATGTCAATGTATTGATTTTTTTCTTTTTTATGCAATTATATCGAACTAGAGGGGAAAAATAAGTCTTCAGTACATCCGATTTTTAGTGCTGGATGAGGCAGATCGAATGCTTGATATGGGATTTGAACCTCAAATCCGTCGAATCGTAGAGCAAGAAGATATGAATCGTGACCGCCAGACATTCATGTTTAGTGCTACTTTTCCAAGGTACATAGCATCTATATAAAACAAGTACAATAGTTAAAAAGATCTAACTTCGGATATTAAAAATTTGCTTTTAACAAATTTTATCTTCTAACAAATAATCAAGGGTATGATTTCCGCTATATCGGTCTAAAATAATTTTTTGGGGGAAAAACTTGGAGGTCTTCTGATATTCAAATAAAATGTTTTATTCTTTTTTTCGTTGGTGATGCCGACAACTGATTGGCCAACTAAAGTAATTCAATACATATGTTTATTTAAATTTACTGTTTAAAATGTTATTTTGTCCCTTGCAATATTTCTTGTATTATCTTATAAGAATAGGATTATTTCCTAGAACAAATTCTATTGTTATAGTACTGATGGGAATGTGTCCTGATAGGTTAATCTGTATATTTTCATGTTGTTTGAATATTCGGTTTTATGGATTTAATTGTTTAAGCTTCGCTACTTGATACTGAGATTTTGAAGCGGTACATCTTGGTGGTTTTGTTTGCGTAAGTATTTTGTTATTTACGCAGCTGCAAAACTTTAATCCGGATAATATAAATAAATTTATTAGAATAATTATAACTGAATCAATATTTTGGTCATTTTATTTATTAAAATCTTATCGATTTTTCATTCAAATATAAATGAATATTTATTCGATATTTAAATAACTGTTTTTTTATTGAAAAAATGGCACCAAATAAACACTGAGTTACTAAGGAATATTTTATATTGAGTCATAGCCTTTTTTCTTAACAAAAAAGGTCAGTGTTAAAAATTGTAATTTATATATTTTTTTAGTTTTCGAGTAAAACTTTGAATAACAAATTTTAAGTATTATATATTCGGTTGTTTTTGGAACAGGGAAATTCAACGATTAGCCAGCGATTTTATGAAAGATTATATATTTCTTGCTGTGGGTCGTGTGGGCAGTGCTAGTAAAGATGTCATTCAATCTGTAGAGTACTGCGAGAATGATCAAAAGTTAGATATGTTACTTCGGACTTTGATCAAGGTACTAATCGAACAATGAAAAATTATTTTATATAGTGTAATTTTAAACTTTATAATAATTGGTGTCAGTGAGATTTGAAACCGGATAATAGTTCAGCTGAGCATATAGAGGCCAAAATCGATCGAATCATGTCCACATGTCAATCATCCCATAACGATATATTTATTTACCTATTTCGCATTTCACTGGCACCAATTGCAATAAAAGTGTAGTTTGTGTAGAAATTAAACACTTAGCACTTGAATCAAGCAATGAGTCACAGGACAATATTAAACAAACCATGATATAAGTAACTTTTCAATCATATTCAGACTTGAGTTGTTACAGGAAACAATATACAGTGAAACCTCTTAAGTTGGACATTTCAGCCTGAAGCGCTAAATTGTTCAATTTAAAGAGGTATCTAGATATCCAAGGGACAAAAACAAATGTCACATCATATCAGCTGTCCAGTTTACTAAGGCGGTTCAAAGTATAAGGTGTTCGACATTGAAGTTTCGCAATAAGTATTTTTTTTCAAAAAGAAACATTTCACTATTTTGGTCAAACAGAATCATCATTGAACAACTGCATGCAAAAAGGAATAGTATCTTCATCTGAATATAAATACCAGGAACTTGTATTTGGATCGTGTCCTCACGATATCCATTCATGGGAGCTGTAATTGTAACCTCTTGGAATTGTATTCAAACAGAACTATACTTGGATATGTTGATCAATTTTAAAAATGTGAAATTCAATTCAAAGGTAACCACTTGAGGTTATGTTTGGGAGAAGATGGTAGTGATTTTTCAGGAATATATCTCCTCATTTAAATCATTAGCAGTAGTTTATGATAGGTTAAAATTTTGAAATTGCATACTGCATGTCATATGAAAATAGTTTTCATGAATTAAAAAGAATTTTGCTTTGTGTTCTGTATATTTATCTTGTAATTTGAGATACCGTTTATAGCCATATCAAAATACTGTTCTTTCTTATGCTGTATGTTCAATATAATCCCCCTGAAAGTGAAACAATTTGTAGAACATAATATGTGCAATAAGCATAAGACGATTTTTTTTAGATTGGCTTTGTAAATGATTTCTTTTTATGCTTAGTTTTCTGAGGTAAAGGGACTAACATTAGTTTTTACTGAAACGAAACGAGGCGCGGATTACTTAGAAACTCAGCTTCTGCATCAGGTAAACTTATCAGCTGAACAAATAATTCAATATGTTTTAACCATGACACATGTCAACAAATTTTTAATAGCTTTGTCTAAACTGTTCTTGGCACAGCTGTAGTTATGGTTGCTATAAACGATGTGAGTTGAATGTCTAATGGATCATTGTGCATTATTATCAGATATAAATTAAACTGAAGCTTAGAAGTTTTAAATATATAATTTGATTTTGAATTTGGTTTAATTCTTAGCTACCTTTATTTAGATTCATGAAGATAAGGATATTTTTATTATTTTAAGTTGCTATCAGCACCCTTAGTGAATTACCCCAATACGAAAAATTTGGATAAATATATTGTTTATATTAACAATATTATATCTCAAGTGAGGTATCTTGTAGTCTGCAAACTCATATCTATTTGATATTACACCGAATGTAACCTAATGGAGTCTCTATTTGGGAATCCCCGCATATATCCTGTATGAAGCCAATATTATTCCATTGATTGTAGTTAGAATGACTGACACTATAATCGTTTAAATAATTAAAATTTTAGAACTAAGACTTTATTTTGATTAAGATGGAATCCACTTGATTAATTTTCACACCTAAATATTAATGTAATTTATATCTGTTTCAAATTTTTTTACAAAATTCTATATAGAGATCTTGAAATACTCAAGAAAATAATCAATCATCCATATTATGTTCTGTTATTATATCGATATTGTAAACTAAAATAATTGTTCTACAGTATCTTTAAAGTGTCAAATTTAATATAGAGGGGCAAGAAAAGGCAGCAAATAATATTACTCACAATAGAATCTTAATGTACGAATTCAACGCATATTGAATTCGCCCCATAGAATATAAACAAACAGATATGGTATAGATAGATAAATATTATAGTGCAGAATGAACCAGTTTGCATGGGTTCATATTTAGTTTTTGATATAAATTTAGAACTTTTACATAATGATGTTAAAAGCGCGTTTTTCGGTTGATTCTCATCACTACAAGTTAAAAAAATAAATGAACATAAAGCATCACAATTTAAATTTGCTTGTCAAAATAAATAAAGCCATTTTTTTGGGTTCAAGACTATCAGAACAGGTCTTATCAGCCTTCTATTTAAGGTGGAAAAAGAAATGGATCTCAAAAAGAAGTCTCACTTTTTAGTACTGTTTCGTTTACCAAATTATTTTTTCAATGAGTACAGTAAACTTTTGATATAATGAATATGTCGGTACCACCAAATTATTTCGGTGTCCAAAATTCTTTATATTCGAAGATTGGAGCCTTTGCCACATTATGACTCTTTCATTTATTCGATGAAAGCGAATTTGTTTTATCCGAAGTAAACTTTAATTTATAAGTGTATGATTATATAGGGCCATCAAGCGGCATCTATTCATGGAGATAAGTCTCAGCGCGAACGTGAGGAAGCTCTCAAACACTTTAAGAGTGGAAGAATCCCTATTTTAGTTGCAACAGATGTGGCTGCACGCGGTTTAGATATCAGCAATGTAACGCAGGTAAATTTGGAAGTACCCTTAAACAGGAATCGTGTTTTTTAATGCAAGGCAAATTTTAATTTTTTGGTCCTCGGATTGAAATCCCAAAAATTAGTTCTGGCACATTGAAAAAATGTGAAATGTTTTCAATTTAAACTTCAGTTTGAGTTTTGTTTCAACTGTTCAGCAGTTATATTTTTATTGAGAGCAATACAAAAATGTGAATTGAATGTTAAACAAACTACTTGTATAAAAAAGAATTGTTATACACAGTTGAATTCTAGTAGTAAACGATTGCATTTAAAGCTGAAAAGTTAGGTTTTTATTTATTGTTGGCTCTATAGTAATTATTATTATTCATATTTCCTTATATTGAATTATTATATAAGCGCATTTTGGAATGCTTTCTCACCAAATTTATATTCCTCTTTTTTCTCGATTTGAACACATTAGAGATGAAGGAATTGCTTACGAATTGAAAAGTAAAAAATTTCAGTCCTATCCTTTCATACTTGTAAAACCCCCTGTGTGTAAAAAATCCAATTATAATGATAAATATGAAATTTATTCTACAAAAGAAAAAATTACTGCATTATATGTAACAATTAATAGCAGAGTTATGTTGACTGTTGATTACAGCAATTGATTGAATGTTAAACTGTATTTTTTCTGTAATTACAATATTTTCTGATGAGTAGTTCTTTTTCGCGGGTACCTATTTAATTTAAACGAATTGTTTAAAATTTTTTTTAAAGTTTTGTGTAGTATTAACTGTAAATAGCAATTTAATTTTGATTATTACTAACACCAATTAAATCTCTAGGTCATAAATTATGATCTACCCACAAATATTGACGACTACGTCCATCGTATTGGACGTACTGGGCGTGTGGGTAACGTTGGAAATGCTCTGAGCTTTATGAACGACAAAAATAGAAATATCGCACGCGAGCTTCACGATTTGCTTGCTGAAAATGACCAAGTTGTACCATCTTGGCTGACTTCAATGGCATCTTGCGGAGCAGGGTACGTTTTTTTTCTTTTTAGTGATATTATATTATTTGCTAGCGAAGCAGAACCTAATTCCAAGAAATAATTGTGTGGAACAAAGATAGAGTCATACTTGTTCACGAAATTTACGCGATGTCTTCATGTGGTATAAATTGACATCAACTTTTGGCATATAAATCAATGAATTCACTTCTTACCTAATGCATGTCGAAGAAAATGTGCAAAAAATAAGATAATTTTTTAACAATATACCAAAAAACAGGCAAAGTGATTGGTATTATTCTGTTTTTCGCATACCGAGTGATCTTGACATTTCGGTTGGTTATCCATATTGAAGGTGTCATTAAAAATATGGCTTACTTATATGATATAGACGAAAAATACGTAACCTAGCACATATCCTTGACACATATAACCATACAGTATGCCCAAAGTTAAAATACACTGAAAGATGTTGAGATTTCAATGTCGATTTCGCGAGGCTTTATTTGAGATTGAATTAGAGCTTTTTTGAATAAAATATGCACTATGTTCAAAAGTTCATTGAGGGTTATAATTTTACGTAGCTTCCTTGGACACTATTTAGTGAGAATGTAACAATTTACAAACAGGCAATGTTTATTTTGCCTGTTTATGAGACATGTAAGTAAACTTAATTAGATTGCATTTCTGTCGAGTACTTCTGAGGGTTCAATGTTTAGAAGATTAAAGCAAATAAAAGTTTTGTTACTGCATCACGGAAAAAGGAAGAGGCAAAATTCGATGATTAAAATATTATAATTAATATTTCCATTTTTCAAAAAACAGTATGCCTAAAACTAATGTAGAGTTTTCCTGCATTTATGTTGGATTACTTGAATGTATACAGTATGAATTTTCGATTTATATTTTTAAGACATATCAATATCGAAAAGGTTCATATTACCTTTCTCATTCCGAATGCTTAAATTTATTTATATATATATATATGTTCTCGAAGCTATGCTCCGGGTAGGGCTGTTCGTGGACGAGGTCGCGGTGGTAAAAGTTTTGGGGCACGCGACTACCGAAAAGACTCCAGTGGTGGAGGAGGAGGAGGAGGAGGTACGAGTAGTGCCGACTGGTCTCGGGGGGGCCGAGGAGCCGGAAGTGGACCACCAAGTGGGGGTGGCTATGGGGGTAGTTATGGAGGCTTCGGCGGAGGAGGGGGAGGAGGAAACTACCAGGACAATAGTGCCTGGTAAGTGGGAAGGGGATACAAAAAAATGCATGTTGGGGGTGTCCTGTTTTTCTGTGTGGGGATTCTTTGACCTTAGAATTTATGATGCATACACAATGTTCGATGTGTGTGGATGACTACAAGGGAGCGAATCTAGCTGGTTGTACGTTCAATTTTTTACTAAAAAGCAATTTTTTGTTGCGGATAATTATTGCCGTGGCAATAGACTGCCAAAAAATGTAATTATAGTTGAGGATTCCGGCCGGGATCTCTTGTGCAGACACAATACGGGTTGGGTGGTATTAAAAATTCTAGGATAGCTGCGGGTGGGGGGGGGGGGGCGATTGGGGGGAGGGGGTTGTGTATGTGACCGGATGACGTTAGCATGGGGGGTTAGAACACGGAAGGCTTAGGGTAGGCCCTATACAGCCCGAAACGTACCGTAATCTTGGCTATAATTTTTCCCTGGCTTTGGTTTCTTCTGACTAGTAAACTAGGAGCTCACACCTACGCAGTTTAGCGTCGGGTATTTTTGTGGTTGTACCTTGTTATTGGCTAAGACCCTGTACCTATTTTAGCGTCCGTTACAAATATATACCGTCTAAATTGTTTTTTGCCCTTTCGTTTGATAAACTGTTTCAGATTACTGTACCCATTGTCCATTTGTGCATGCATCGCCTTGCAAGAACATTCGCGACGAATGCCCATCATCTCTAATTATATATGCATATCTGTCAAAGCGGAAGGACTAATAAAAATTGATACAATTGTATCTCTATGCAACATTCCCCGTATCAATGTTGCTGATATGGCCTATGGAAGATTTCTTTTATGCTAGTGCAGTAGCTTGTGCAGTTCTTAATGTTCAGAGCTAATGACAGATTAAGTACCGCACCAATCGTTGAAATTCAGTTGACATTTTACGTGTTGTTTAAAAATAATACTTAGTTCTTAGGAAAGAGACTGCGTTAATTGTATTTTCATGCTTTATCTGAAATTTGGTGTCAATACGCGTTAATCGAAAGTGCGCTAACTGAGAGATTTTTTACTCTACCTATACATGTTGCTACTTCCAGAAAAAATTTATTCTACCAAATAATTCAGCTATTTCAAGGGAAACAGCTTTAGACTACTTTGACTTCGGAATTTGGTCGCAAAAGAAAGGTCCAGCTAAAATTTGCGTCTATTTTTTAAAAGAAGATTTTTGTCAATATTTCCAAAACTTTGACCTTTCATTTGAAGCACAATTTTGGGGACAGCATAGACAACCACTAAAAACATGGCTAATATTAATAGGAGAAAGGCAAAGTTAAGATTCTTTGAAGAAAGCTAGATTGCAGTGTGCTATGATGACACAAGAAACTCTTGACACACGCCTTGGCCAGAATTTTAAAATTAAATTGATCCTATATTTTGTTAAAGCAAAGCTATGCTTTACAGTCAATCCTGTCTGATATCAATTAATTCAATATCAAATCCAATACAATTGCATAATCAGAACTTTAGAAGAGATATATTATTTATGCTTTTTTTCAAATGCCAAGTACTCATAACTTCAATATATCAACCTCCATGCATCTTCAACGAAATAGCAGAGTGTACTAAATTTTTCGTATCAATATTTTCAAGTTATAGCTGCGTTTTACAAAGACACAAGTAATCATAGGTTTAGTATAGTTTAAGCCATAAAAAATCTATAGTTGAGTGAATTTGAAACATCGCAATTTCCCCAATGTACTCAATTGCCCTGAATCTAGTATGCAATTTTTTCCGAGAAGTTAGTAGAAACAATTTGCTTATTCGCCAAGAAGCTTTCAATAATTTTCATTTCGATTGAAACATACATGTAACTGTTTCAATGGCCAAATGAGATGTTTCAGTATATTTAATTTATGTATAATGCAGCAATAGCTAATTGTGAACTAGCTAAAATATTTATTTGCCCTTAATTTTCATAAAGTTCCAAGAAAAATACATATAAAAGCAAACGATTTTAACATTCCATAAAATTGCGTAGTAATCCACGTCATATTAAGTTTCCTACACTTATTGAATATACAAGAAAAGACAAAATTGAACCAGCAAATAATCCTGCGGACAAGAACAATATCATCATGGTGCTAACAACATCCCGCAAGTGATGAGGACAGCACTTCGGCACAGCTAAAAAAGATGCACCGAATAGGCATCCATTTGTATATGAATATAATGCAATTAGAATAATTGATCCGACATCAGAAAATAGAATAGGAAGCTCGGAGTCCAAGATGTTACACATAAGAAGACACGGAATAAATATGACTCGACATATTGAAAGGATGAGGAGTGCTTTATTCGAAAGAAAAGAAAAATAGCCAGCTGAAAGGCGTCCTAACAAATCACCAATATTTACCAAGAAAAACATGAGTGGTGTAAACAAGTCACGCTGCCATCGAGGTGCATTTGTATCGCAGACATTGGATGACTGGAGGCGTGCTATCAGCGATGGAAATATAGCTATGCTAAACAGCATTACAATGAACATAGTTGCACATAATGGCCAAACGCAACGCAGAGCCGAAAAAATAGGTGATCGAATATCTGCCTCTTTTTCGAGCTCCTCTACACTTGTATAGTTATCCATAGATTCGAAAGCAAGAAGTGTACTGCTCTCATTTTTCAAAAGAGAGTAGCCTGGCCTCCTTAAGAGATCAAAATATAGATACAAACACACAGCTAGAACAACTGCTGCCACAGAAAAGTAACATGCTGTACCCCAATCATTTTTGTACGCGATGCATTCATTCGAACCAGTAGAAGAAATATCATTGCATTGAATGGGAGGCATAGATTGATGATAAACGTTCACAAAGTTTGTGAATGATACTATCGACCCGGCGACAGCATTTCCTGCGACATTTGCATGAATACATGCAGGAGGGTAATTGCTAGCGAGACTTGTAAAACTGCTACGTAAAACCACCGACGACAAAGAAATGGCGCATAATGATATCAAAGTAATAATAAGAAACGTTGAGTCCGCGATATCATCAATAAGAACAAGAGATGCATTTAAAACAAACACGATCAATCCAATACAAAAGCTCGTCATAATTCGACCCCTCTGATTGACATCTTTGTAGCGTAGAAGGAATAACATAGAGAAAATACCGATTCCATAGTACATAAAACTGAACCAGCTTTCAAAATTTGTACTGAATGAGGTTGAACAGAAACGCAGTGAAAAGTACGATACAGCACTGATAAACACATGATAAGGAAATAGTTGTCCGATGCCTTGCAGCAAGAAGGTACCACCTAGTAAAAAATCTCTTGAATATTTAGCTTTCGCATCTAATGGGTCTGAAATTTCAGTAGATGCTTGTGACAGGGAATGCATCATGTAACAGAGCCTAAAAGTGATACATGATATTACGCACAAGCGAGATCAATAGAAACGATTGAAGTTCGTGGTCATGTGACACATCAGTCGGCTCGATTCGGAGGAAACATCAAAAGTTCGAGTTGACTTTGCTCATAGCTAACTCAAGTATCGACAAGTCAAAACAAACTGCAGTGGAGTGAGTTACTCAGGGGTTACTTGATATAAGGAAAGTCTAAAAAATAATTGAAACTCATATTTTGGCTAAACATAAATATATTTCCATATTGAAAGAGCAGAAATACTTGTATCTACACTGAGCGGAATACTATTTCTGGGAGAAAGATTATGAAAGAATATACATTTTCCACTTTAAAATTTATCAATTTGATTTATTAGATTTTAAATGTTTTTGGAATGGTTGAGCTGACTATGAACTGCAACTAAAAAGAGAAACTCAAAAGAAAAATGGATACAAAAAAATATTCTCATTTAGTATACTTCAAGGTGAGCATATTCAACATGATTAAATTTTGTGTTTCTTGGAAATCTTGTTGAAATATAAATTTTTTTAATTTAATTTATCAGAAATCACCTAGAAAATGTTTACCCAAAAATCACTTGAATGTTATGAATGCATTTGCAAACAAGATGCAAAACTACAATAGAGAAGAGTATATTTGTACAAATATAATTGTGTTGCTGGAAGTGAACATACTTCACAGCAACACAAACCCTAAGCTTAGCCTGTCACCAAAATCCAGTGATGACTTGCCATAAATTTAGAATTCCAATATGCAGAACATTGACTTGCCATAAAACAGAATTCCACAGCTATAATATAAAATTAGCCCCTTAGCAAGTTAATTCCTAACATTGAATCAATATTGAGTTGCTCAAACTACACTTTTACTGTACTTGGCGGCATTGCATTTTGTTAAGATAAAGAGAGACAGTATAGTGACATAATATATATATATTCCTAAGAAAGGGGGTGAGGACCAATGTCTGACTGAGGGCAGACAGCAGATAAAAAGATTTAATAAAATATAAAAAGTCTAATTAAACTTAGAAGAGTGAACATAAACACAAGACTGAACAAATAAACATGTTCCCGCTAGCTTCTGCAGTATACCCTCTTGAAGTGCCCTTGAAACTGTCTCTCTGGTGAATCTTGCTGCATCTTTTACTCCATAAATAAGCATGTTAATTTCCGTAGGTAAGCTTGTGACAATTCTAGAATTATTTAAGTAGTTCTGAGAAATTATCTTCGGCGGAAATAAAGCGGAGTAATTGATAATGAAGCCGAAGAAAGCAGGATTACAAGATTGATGACTATCCTGGAATAATATCCAAATAGTTGAAGAGGTATTATGACACAGAAATGCGTAGGTGGAAAATGAGTGAAGAAGTTTCCACAGAACCATAAGAAACATGACACGTGGCAAATTGTAGGGTAAGTGCACAAAGGTTTCCATAAAGGATTGTGACAAAAGGTGTTGACATAAAAGGTTTTGGCATGTAAGGCGCAATTTAGGATAAAAGGCGTAATTGGGTAAATGAGGCGAAAGTTTAGGAAAAGTGTGGGCAAAATGTTAGGTGAGTGAAGGCAAATATGGGTGAACATAACCGAGCAGTTAAGCCATAGAAATTTAAAGAGATAGCAGGACCAGCAAATATCCTGACACATTTAGTCAAGAACCCTAAATAAAGTCACTTCATAGAAATCATATGTCCATGATTTTTTATCTTAGATGATCTCCAGACAAATGATGAATTAGTCAACGATATTTTTTTGGTGCCATGAAACATAATATATCATATAAAAGAGTTCAAATTAAATATGTATTTGTTAAACAACAAAAGGACCTATTTGAAACTACTAAAAAAACAGCTGGCATAAATGCAAGTACTACAAAATTTGAATCCATGTACAGAAACTCTGCAACATTTTAAAAAAAGATTTAACACAAGTCATTTGCAACTAAAGTGTGTCAGGACGTATAACAAAACAGGCAAAAATGAAGAGTAACAACTCAATTATACATTATATCTTGACCTGTGTTGTGAGAAGTGATTACACTTCTCAAACACAACATTACTAATTTTTGGTCTATTGCATGACTAGCCACTTATTGAGAATGTGACTAGCATAAAAATAAAGAATGTTCCTAATAAGAACATCTGCAGCTAAAATAGAAAAAAGGAATTAACTTACAATATAAGTTAATTCCTGACAAAATGTCAGGATATTTGTCAGTCCTTGTTAGGACCAAACAAAGAGCAAGAGTAAAATGCAATTTGGCATATTTTATTACTTGCTAGAGCTTCTGTGTTGACTAGAATGATTTGATATTAGCATGTGTAAACATTTACTTCAACAAATCTCAGAATTCTTACTCTGTTCTACTTCAACAATCTCAGAATTCTTACTCTGTTCTACTTCAACAATCTCAGAATTCTTACTCTGTTCTACTTCAACAATCTTACTCTGTTCTACTTCAACAATCTCAGAATTCTTACTCTGTTCTACTTTTATCCTTGAAGTCTTAACAGTCCTGCTATCTCTTTAAGTTACTATGGTATAACTGCTTGACTATGTTCATAAATGTTCATCTATGTTTGCCTATACTTTGCCTACACCTTTTCTATAATTTTTGCCTCTTTTGCCTATTTGCACCTTTTATCCTAATTGCGCCTTCAAAGTTAAACCCTTTATGTCTACACCTTTACCATAATTCTTTATGGAATCCTTTGTGCACCTACTCTACAAATTGCCACGTGTCATCTTTCTTATGGTTACTTGGAAACTTCTTGGATTATTTTCTACAACCAGTTTAACCTACAAAATAGTGATTCTATTTTCATCATGCTTCCCTGAAATTCTTCTTTACCAACTTCAAACACTGTTTCAACTGACTGGATATTATTCTAGAACAGTCATCAGAGCTTTAATCCTGTTAGAATCGGCCTTACTATCAATTAGTCTGCTTTACTCTGCTTTACTCTGCTTTATTTTTGCCAAAGACAAATTCTTAGAATTCTTTAAATAATTCTAGAGTTGTCATAAACTTAACAATGGAAGTTACAGCATTTACTTATAGAGCAAAAGATGCAGCAAGATTCATTGGAGAGCCAATTTTAAGGGCACTTCAAGAGGGTATACTGCAGGAGCTAACGGGGACATGTTTATTTGCTCAGTCTTGTGTTTATGTTTACTCTTCTTAAGTTTAATAAAACTATTATATTTTATTAAATCTTTTCTTTGCTTTGCTGTTTGCCTGCCTTCTGCTGTACATCAGACTTTGCCCCTAAATTTTGCTACATCATTTAGCACAGGTATAAGTACTATATCATACTACTATACCTTTCTTCTCCCTATATCAACATGGAGATATGTTAAAAGAGATCATGTATATAATGATAACTTTCCTCTTACAAAAAGGTCACTGTGTATAGATAGTATCTCTTAATACCATTTCATACAAGTAGTATTTGAAATCATCCAAGTACATTCCCATCATATTATATAGCATTCATTTTGCTTATGATTAAGAATATTAGGATGGAAAGGAAATTGGCGCATCAGTAATAATTATTACCTTGTTGTGTTACCTCATGTTAGCATTGCAGCGTTTGATAGTGCTGTTACAATACTTTTTTAAGCTCCATGCGATGAATATAAATCACAGAAATAGCTTGACCACACCTGAGTATGGCTCTCATCGTTGAATATTTATTTTAAGTAGATATTTTGTTATTATCTTGTCTGTTAAAGTATCTATTTTAGCTAGTTAATAATTTCTGCATTGCAGTCGCATGATAGTCAAAATATGAAAACCAAATTTATAAAACCCAAGAAAATAATTAAAACCTAGAACAAAAAGTTTAAAAGATAAAAAAGAAACATAGATAACTGAGACTTATGTAATAGATGAGCCAGCGCTTAGTTGTGTTTTTATTTACAGCCATTAGTGCATATCCCAGTAGAGTTGCAGTTTCGCTCCCAATTATTTGCTTGCCTAAGGTTATACGGACACCGTCAACCATTAAGCGACTTAATTGCTCAATGTCGAAAAATAGTCCACAGGACGATAAAAAGTTCTTGCATGATGTGCAACCAATTTTAATGGAGAACTTCTCTATTCCACTAAGTCGTATTGACAGCTCGGAGTCGAACGATGAAAAATGTAAGGTTAGCACAAGTCATTTTTTATGAGAATAATGTTATCTTACCACTTCACTTCCAAAATTTTGAAGTATAAAGGTCATATCAGTGAATGCTAGTAAAGCAATCGAAATTTCGTTATTAGTTTAATGCTTTATTCTTAAAATCCATTATACCTGGAAATGTCAAATATATTTATTAGCGTCAAGAAAAGAAAAACATTTAAAAAGTCAAATCATCGAATTCAATACAACTCCGTTTTATGCTTTATTACAGATCATCTATCTTATTTCATTAGAGTTCCGTAAAATTTTTCTAGATTGAATCAAGCCCAAGAATTCTTGCTAAAATAATCAATAGTGATTCCGAATCTTTAAAAAAAGCGGGTAAAATGATTCTCGAAGGTAAGCTCGTTGCCTTTCCAACAGAAACTGTTTATGGGTTAGGCGGTAATACATTTAACGAGGAAGCACTTCGTAATATATTCCACGTAAAGAAGAGGCCCAGTAATGATCCATTAATTGTCCACGTGCTAGACTCAACATTCGCTTTAGAGCTTGTTGACTATAAAGAAAATCTAGAGGTAAATGTTCGATTCAATATTATATTTTAAGACTGCTTCATTAGAGAACAAATTCAACTTGAATATCTTTTTAAATTTCAACATTTGAACTGTTCTCTGTATATCATACTGTCGACCGTGTATAGCAATAGTTTAAACTTGATGCATTCTCGTTAGATTTATTTTTTGACTTCCTATTATCCCTATTTCTAAAGGGCTTATGTATTTCGGCTACTTAAAATGCAGCCTTTCTTTCATAAAATAAGGTTCATATTCAAAATATTGATGACGTCATTTTTCAAGTAGGATTTTGATTATCTGGAACGATTAAGATTTTCAATTGTTTTTACGCAAACAATGATTCATTTTTTATAAAGAAGTAAAAAATAAGAATAAGGTTTGAAAGGCTATAAATTAAATGGAAAGAAGGATATAAAAAATTATTTTTTGAACTAATTATTTGTAGAAACTATGGCAAAATGGCATTAGCATCGGAATTTTTAATTCAACCAAGCAATGTTCTTTCGCAATTTTATTTATTCTGTTATTAAAGAAAATATATTAAAAGCAATAACCAGCAAAATGTTTGGAAAATAAATTACTGAAAACTGTAATTCATTCCAAAATGCAAGTTCTCTCTTATGCAAGTAATATACATATTTTGTTAAGTAGTAACACATTATCATTTGCGCTATTAACAATTATGTAGTTTTTTTAGTAGTAATGTATTATTATCTGCTTTGTCGACAGTTGAAAGAGCTCTTCATCTACTTAACCAATCATTTCTGGCCAGGCCCTTTGACAATTGTTCTCCCTGCATCAAAAAAAGTATCAGATATAGTAACAGCATCCACTGGATTTGTTGGAATTCGATCTCCATCGCACAAAATTGCACGTGCTCTAATTGAGAACTCCGGCGTACCAATATGTGCCCCAAGTGCAAACACTTTTGGCCACGTTAGTCCGACTAAAGCTGTTCACGTATTTGCGGATTTACATGAAAGCGATATAACCATTATTCAAGATGAAACTTCCTCATGCGAAATTGGAATCGAATCGACTGTTATCAAGTTAATTCCAAACATAAACAGTGTTACACAAACTGATAATGAAATTTTGATATTGAGAAATGGTAAGATTTCTGCTGAAAACCTGTCAAGGCATGTAGCAGGAAGCAGTTTTTCACATTGGAAAGTAAGGGTTAAGGATTTTTCAGCAGCAAAGGACAATGATTCGGAAAACCATGAAGCGCCTGGACAAATGCTAAAGCATTACTCGCCAAATTTAGAAGCATTTCAAATTTCGGCAAAAAGTCACGAATCGAAAGACGACTGTGGTGTTATTTCAGATTTACTGGTTTCGAAAAGGTACTATAATTTGTATATATTTCATGATTGCAGTCGTTTTTTATTTTAGTGAATATTGAAATTTAAATGAATAATTAATTGAATGATTTGCTTTAATTTATGGGTATGCTGGTGTAAGACCATTATAATCCTATCTTGAAAAAAGTTTTTATGTTTCTAATTCATAATACACGCAGCATTGTCATTGATTTTGGAGCACAGAACTCAAACATCAAATCAAAATGCTTAGCCTACATGGATTTATCACCAATTGGAAGTCCGGACGAGGCTGCACGGATCCTATTCGAATCTCTTCGTTGGGCCGAAAATCACATTGGTGCTACTTCAATTCTAATGGCTTGTATACCCGATCCTGTGGATGGTTCATTAGGGGCCGCTTATAATGATAGGATATTTCGTGCCGCTTCAGGGAAATGTATTCGGTTGGAATAGTTTATTTCTTTAGACAAAAAGAGCTTTTTTTTGCATTTATTTTGAATTATTTTAGTATGATGAGAACATAGATATGCAGAATAATATGACCTCGACAGTCATACCAAGAAACAACTGAAATCGGCTCAAATCATAGATTTACATATTTTTTCATCCTTTATGATTTTGTTCTAATAAGCTTTTCTTTTTTATAATGAATTCATTCATAACTTTGTCCTGTCACTTTTTATTTGATAGTTGAAGAGAAATGTATCATTCATCGGTCATACATAATAGAATAATCCTAAAAAGATGCTTGCTCGATTTTTCAAGTCAATGTATAATAGATGGAATTTAGAGACAAAGTTTTTGTTAATAACTGTTGTCCATTTCTTATGAGTTTAATTTTATTTTTTTGTGGTGCATACAGGTATCTTTATAAAAATTTCAACAACGCACTAAATGAAAATTTTCAACAGCACACTGTAAAATTCTCGGTTTTAATGATTACAAGACTTTTATATGACAGTTGTCCTTGAGATGTGATTTACTTTTACCTCAGTTATTGTAATACTGTCATATCAGTCCGAAAACTATATTTTTTTTGCATGTAAAACTGAATAGAGTGTTATGATGGAATTTTACAAAAAAGATACAGGTAAAAATAATGTTGATGCAGATTCTAACTTACAACCAATTAAAACTTGAGAAATATTGAGGATATTATTCAAAGTTTACTGTGTTTTACATTTCAATAAGTGTTTATACATCTCAATGCGTGTACTAGCATCAAACTCTGGAATAGATGCAGATATAGAATTTCATTTTCATTCTTTTTCTTGAACGTGAATCATAATTTCTGCGATATGAATGTAAATGGTTCTTCTTTTGTAATTTGATATATGATAATACTTGCAAAAACTTATGCTTAAAGTATAATGCGCGTTTGTTAAAAGAGCTATTGAACTTGGTAGCATAATATCCCAGTCAAGGTATTAGGAATGCAATGAAAAAAAACATGAGAGAATATGGACAAGAACTAGTTCAAAAACGTTACATTTAGTAATTGCATTGATAGAAACAAGGACACTCAATGGACACAACAACAAAAATATGTGCAGCCCTGCAGCACAGTTCAATAAACCCCATAACCTCCTGTGGTATATTAGAATGCAGCACAAATATTCCAAATGTGTGAGTCTCCTTGAATCATATAATTGTACAAATCATCTCAAATCTTACAATTGCACAAATCCTCTCAAATCTTATAATGGTACAAATCTTTTTGAATCTCATACTACAGCTACAAATGGAAACAGTACTTTAGGAAGTTAATTCCTAATGCAAAATGACCTAATTAGTGGCAATTGACTATGAGAAGTGAAGGTGGTACATACATGAATAAATACTGATCAATGCATTCATACTTACTGATGCATGTATATTATTCTACATGCAAATGTATAAGAAAAGGTAAACTGTAGAACTGTACATATTTTTTTCTGTTCATTATGTATATGTTCTAATTCTGCAACATGTAAAAATAAAACAAGTTGCAAATATTAGCAGATCTTTTTCTGTGTATGCATATACATAATAGCAGTTATGGGACTTAACTACAATAAAAATGCATAGAAATTCCAACAAAAGACAATGGTTGTTCAATTTATAGTATTTTGTACACCATTATAGTTGTTTTTTAATCCTCCACATATATTTTTGTAGTTACATTGAAATTAGTTCATAAACAAGGGCATAAACACTTACATTTGGTAAGCATTGTTAATGATTAGCGAATAAAAGAAATAAATTATGTTCAATGTTTATATTTTTATGTGCTTGATGGTGAAATTAAAATAAACTATTACACAAGGCTAAATATTGTGACTGTCAGCAAATACACTGGAAATTAGACTTTAAGTGTCAGGACTTAATATGTTCTGCTGTGTCATCCAATTAGGTTTCACCATATTTGTTGTATACAATTCCTTCAGGGAGCTGTGGTTGTCCAAACTAACTCGACTTATATGCATGCAGAATAAACTGTAGGATGTTGACGAGATTCACTCTCATCAACACAGGCAAAAGATTAATGATAATAGTATATTTGTAAAGTTTGCATTCCTTGTATTTTCTGGTCTTAGATTATACATACCTATTACTCATCAGTCATGACATTAAGTAACAAATGTATTGCTGCTGCTTGTTAAATAAATCCATTTTTTTCAGATCGCAAAGCTATTCAAATACCCTGATATTGACAGATCTAATATTCCAAATCCTTTCCGAGTTATAATACAAAAAACTAATCAAATATAAAACTACTGAACTAAGTTATGAAAACCATTGTGCTGGTAATATAGCAAATAAAAATTGAAAAGAACAAATAAAGTAACTGAATTTTAACCCCTCTTTATGACTTGCATAAGGAGAAATTCAAATACATTGAAAGCTCTCTTTTTCAATTTCCTTTTTTTTGTGAGAGGAGCATTATCAGAATTTTTGAAAAGTCATGACATCAATAAAGCACTTTCTTTTTATATCTGCACTATGAAATGTCAAAATTTCACTCTATTTTTTATTCTTTTACTCACAGTTTTTGAATTTGCATCTACAGCATTAACAATTTTCAAAATCGGAATATTGCAGACATATTTTTACCTCCCAATTAAGGCACCAATCTTGGATTTGGTGTTGGGATCAACCAATGTTTCTTTGCTCATTGTTTTTAGAAACTAGCATGCACAAAGAAAATTTGATAATGCAAGTTTTTCCCATAAAATATACATATATATCGTAATTGGGAAGTGAAATGGAAAGCAATGTGCAAAACAAACAAGATAAATACAACAAACAAAAAGAAAAGTATAAATATAATGTATTATGCGGGAAGGAAACTTCTCTGAAGCTAACAACAATACTCTGCACAGTAACAGGGTAACCATGGTGAAAACAGAGAAGAGTGACAGATGTTTATAATTCATAAATGTTGAGCACAGATTGACCAGATAATGAATTATGGGGTTACTCCATCAGGCGTTTGTCAAAGATGTCATTTTGGGAAACACCAAGAAAATACTTTGTGGAATAATGAAAGACGGTATAGACATTAAAGACATGGAAATTGTTGGAAGGATCTTTTTCATATGTAGGACTATAGATAAGGAGTGCACTCCTATATTGTGACATTAATATAGATTGATTTGCATCATATTGGTAAAGTCCTGGGTATACAAAGTGCTGCCCTAATGCACCCATTTCTATTTGATAGATAATTAGAAATTGACTACCTCTTAAAATTGTTTTTGTTATAACTCCTTAATCTATTGAGTACTACCAAGACTGAAACAGAAAATACAGCAAAAGCATAAATAGTAGTATATTAAGGAAGTACCATCATGTGTTGCTGAGACTGAATCTCAGGAACACATCCAGTAAAAGATATTCAAATATAAATGACTATCAGCAAACAATCTTCAAATAGAAAACATGGCATACAAATCAATTCCTAACAGTTTTTTACTATTTGGTGGCTAGCAGAGGATATTTTTATATGTATTTTACAATTGGCTACTGCTATTGGATAAAACTAAGCATGCAGTATATAACTTGATAAAATTAACATTAGCAGGATCTATTTTTCTTTTAAGATAGATGCAAATATCTTCAATCCGGTTTAAAATGCTGCTGGTCCTACAAAATATGTAGGAAGCAGAATAATCAAAAACTTTTCCAATATTTGTTGAAACTTTTCATGATGGAAAAAAAACACATCATAAATTCCATTTAGACTCTGATGGTAAACCAAAAGTTGCTTGGTATATAGATAGCAACGTCCTTCTTCAAAAATTTCCATTAGTGACAAAAATTGAAAAAACAAAACCTTGAAGTGAACAGTGCTGTACTGTTTACTATAGTTTTTTCTCCATAGATTAATTTCCTTGTATATTAAGTTTAAACTATTGCAAAAAAAAACTAAAAAGCAATTTTTAAAAAATTTTATTTTGAAAACTGTATTCTGCAAGTATATAGGTAGGCACATTTAAATCTAACAGTATAAAAATTAAAAGATGAACTGATACTGATTTTCCCTCTTCAATTTTAGCTTTCTCTAGACTTCACAGTCACTAAACATGCCCATAATTATTTTAATTATTGCTGTCCAGGGCTGAAATGGCAAAATTGTATATTTATGCACAATAAATTTATTGAACCTGTCTGTGTGAAGAAATAGAGGAAAACAAAGCGCAAACAACAAAATAAATGACAAACACAACACAATAGTTATAGTATGTAAT